>JAPMOQ010045431.1:0-56191 GCA_026543055.1 Argiope trifasciata
AATTTATTATTCAGAAGGGGTTATGTTCTCAAAGTCGCATTGAATGAGACTATATTCATAAATAAGACAGTGCCAACCTCATTTTGAGAATGAAAGGATTAAAGAAAATCACTGCAATAATGTGTTTGCTACTGTCCTCACGAATTTGACGGCATGTCCTTATTTCTTTCGTTCCCATATTGACAAGCATTTATTAAAATTTCTCTAAATTCTTCATAATTGCATCTTAAATATTTTTGATTAATGTAAATGCAATGGGAATTTGTATTGTAATGCAAATATGTATTAAATTTACTGTTGGTTTTTCTCTTGCTAAAACATTTATCCTGTTCTGAAGTGTATCAAGTAAGAAAGATTTTATGCGTCACAAAAGTGAACCTCGAATCCGAACTTTCCCCAGATCGCTAATGTGCCTTTCTTTTTCGTATGAAAAGACACCAACTATTAATGTACTCTTATTTGCAAAAAGTAAAACTTTCGCTGTCTGAATATCTAGTCATTTTCGCATCAGTATTAGTTATACATAAAATGACAAATAATTCTGTGAATAATTAATCATATAGAGAAATTAAATTTGGTTAGGTTCATTAAATTCAAAAAGATTGCAATGTACAAAGTTTATAAAATTTTGAGTAATAATTTGTTTACATTCATATCTCCGAAATAGTTTAAAGAGATTATAACCCGTTAAGCATTTTAAGTATCTTGAAATTTTTCAATACGATTTGTCATGCGAACCACTATTCTAACTGTTTTTGGTTCAATATGTTTGTTATAGAATAGAATTTTATGATACAGATTAAATTCTGTTATTTCGCTGTACATCAGTGTTTAAAGCATGGCTCAATGTATCGAAAATATTTGGTTTTTATGTTGACATGTGCGATTTGTATTAAGAAAAGTTGATTTTCCTATTGTCACGTAATAATTTGTCGATGCGAGATTTAGAATCAAAATCTCTACAATTTGAAATAAAGAAGCAACTTAATTACTATTTGTTCTTTCAGATCAATTTTGTAATTTTCTTTTTAGAAAAATTTCTTTTGAAGATAGCAATTTTAAATGCATTTTTTACATCTCCAATAACGTGAAAGAATTTTTTCAACGAGAAAGAGGTGAACATTTTTTAATTCAAATAAATTAAAGCAGCAATAGGATTTTTTCTCTTTAACTGTTATCTCTAATGATTAACTTAAAATGAGGGTAACATTGGAATATCTATACTTATAAAAAAAGCTCCTGGTGCTCTCTACAGGCCAGACCGTTGGACCTACAAATTCGGTACATGTATATCTTGGAGGTCGGGAATGGGCACCTCGAGGTCCTTTTTCCGAATTTTTAATTAGTATTTGAATTAATTAAAAATTAAGAGAAATTTCGAAGTCTTTCGGATATAACTTCCGAAGGTTTTATCGCTCAAAATGATTTTTGCGTACAGTTAAAAATAAAAAAAATTAACTTTCTGATAGTAACATTGTTTTAACATAAAACTTAAGCTTCAATTTGTAAAGAAATATTTTAATCATATTTTCAATAATATATTTCGGACAAAAGAATAAAATTTATCTCCACGAGCGAGTCAAGGGCGAAAAAGTTGGGTTTTATCAGCGTGTTGCCATCATATCAGAGGAAGTTCAAATTTAAAAAAATCAACTCTTACTGCAAGTTAAATGTAGCAAAATGTAAGTTTCAGCATGTGACTGGATAAAATAAAATAAATATAAAATATATTTTATTTAAAAAATGCTAGACAAAGGATTCTATATTCATTAATTCAATAAGTCATCTTTATTTACGGTAAACCTGATTGAATTTATACAGGGAATGCATTCAAATTCTGGTTCAATGGACATTTTGTGAAATAAAAGATTGAGCCTATAAAAAGCTTCAGTCAAACAATGCATTGATGAATAATGAGCATTAGATTTTTTCATACTTTGCTCTGAGAGCCATATTTTAAAAAATATTTTTATTAATATATTAAATTAAAGTTGCTACATCAATCAGTCTTCTAAATCAATCATTAAAACTGATTGATTTATAAAAATAAAAGAATAGTATGAGGAAAACCTGTTCTTTTAGATCTTTCCGTTCATCATCTTAAAAAAATATCAATTTCAGGCCAATCAATGCCCAGAATTACTCCAAGATTTTAATAAAATGAATATGTGTTTGTGTATATAAATGAATGCGGGCGTGTGTGTGTTGGGGCACTACACACTAAACGATATGATCTAGAACTACCACACTTGGTATTTTACTTTGGAGGATGAAAAGTTATACCATGAAGGAGTTATTTCTGAAAGTTTTATTTAAAAGTTAAGCTAACATTTGCAAATGTTCTGCGATAATTTCCGAAAATATTACAGCCCAAAACTGTTTTTAAATCCTTTTTAAAGTGACTTTTTTCATTCATAACAATGTTGTAACTATTTTTCAACAATTAATTTCTCACAAAATGGAAGTAGAATTTAGCCTGCAGGAACACGTTTAGAGGGTACCAATGCTTTGCTGTCACTTGGACAAAAACTCAAATGGGATGATGAAATCAACTCTTATTGCAAACTTATGTATCTCAAACCGAGGAATGTGATGTTCAACACATGGTGAAATGGTAGCGTAATGTTATAGAATAAATATAAGATGTGATATTTCCCACATAACTCAGCAACAGTTAATTGCAAATCAGGAATAAATGTATATTGCAATGAATAAATAATCGTAAGGCTTCTATAATAATACGAGTTACTTAATTATCGGAGTTTGAAGTTTATATACTTCTGCAAAGTTATAAAGAGAGCAAGGCACACAGATATTTAATTGAAAATTTTAGAAAGCATAACTCATGGCGACCCAGCTGGTCGCTAAAGGCGGCTAGTAAATAATTAAGCACTGCCATTTCCTTTGGAACTAGAGAGAAGCTAGTAATAGTTTGTGCAAATAGTGTCACGATGTTTTTCCTTCTTGAAGTTAGTGTCTCAAGAGAAAGGATCTTCATTTTCTTTGACTGTAAGCGAAAAATATTCTCACTCCATCTTTATATTTAATTTCCCTATTTTTCTGTGGCTCATAGATTGCATTAAAAATTTTATATCATCGACTGTTTTTACAATCTGCATCTGAAGGATAAGAGAATTCCGATTGCGAACGGAAATAATAAAATTTTTGGTTGATATCAGTTTTTCTATTTCTGAAATTCAAATATGATATATTTATAAAGATTTAGCTTAACCTACTTCACAAGCGTGTTGCCTAGTTATTTATCCTTAGAGCTCTTAGTGGTTTATTTCAAAAGTTCCTTCTATTTAAGTGACACCGAATTTTGTTTATTAAATCAAATGTAAACTGGAGTGCTTGAATTATAACGTCATCTATACATATTTTAGCTGTTTGGGAAATGGTGGGAAAATACCGATATATTGAGACTTGTTTACTTGAAAATACCAATATATTTCGAGATAGAGATTTGCCAATTAAAATGCGGCTTCATTTCATATCAAGGCTAATGTATATGTGATTTAATTAAAAATTATAGAACGCATTATTCATGGCGAACCAGCTGGTCACCAAAGGCGGCTAGTTTCATATAAAGAATGTGCCGGTCATTATGATCGCAGAATTTGAGAGAAACTCAAGTTTCGACAGAATGTGCTAATTTGGACTATATTTATTAATTGCTTTGATACTTCGAAATATAAATCAAAATCATTCAATGCCAAGCGTATTCTGGGATAGCGATTCAATTAATTATTATTAAAAGTCATTAGCTGCATAGAATATTTCATAAATATATACTAAAACTAATAGTCGTTTCATGTGAACATCTTTCTCCCAAACACGACCAACTTGTACGATGACTTTTTTCACCTCAGTCTTTCAATAATAAACTGTCGAATGGAATTTTTTGTACTGGATATTGAAATCTCAATCTATCATCAAGGCTTTTTCTCAATCAGTAATAGAAGTTACAATGCGACTCAATATATCCTCATACAAAACAGAAATTTAACTCTTCCAATGACTGGAATTAATATAAAAAAAGACTTTAAACAAAATATATGTCGTTTTCA
This sequence comes from Argiope trifasciata, assembly GCA_026543055.1. Taxonomy (NCBI): domain Eukaryota; kingdom Metazoa; phylum Arthropoda; class Arachnida; order Araneae; family Araneidae; genus Argiope; species Argiope trifasciata. The sequence goes on from JAPMOQ010045431.1 coordinate 4,071, forward strand.
TTGCAAATTCAGGTATTAAACGGAGAATCTTTTAAAATACCTCGTCACAGCATTTTGTTAATCAATTCTTGTAATACAGGATATGTAGTAAATGATGTACATTGAAATAGTTCGTAGATATAATCAACCATTTTTAAATATTTATCACTGCCATATTCTCATTAAGTGGAAAAAAAAATACAAAAACTGTTTTTAAAAATTCGATTAATCAAATGAATAATAATCAAACTGTTCCACTAGTCAACTGCAACGTAAAGAGGTAACCTCAGACGAAAATTCCTGATAAATACGGTTTCAATAGTTACAAGGCCCAATTAGAGGATATGTGTATGCAAAGCTAGAGATTCTGTGCTAATAAAAATTCTAATCCATATGAAGCACTGTGCGGTCTTTTGCTGATCGACAAAACCACGACCCTCTAGTATAATTTTAGTGTCAACCGAACAAAATTGGCTAAACACATATCATTATGTATATAAAAGTTGTTATCTGGCAACAAGAAATTTCTTAAGTCATAGTCGGTTCGCTACCAATAAGGGGCAGCTTTCGATTTTCAATACTTCTCACAATGATAGTACATGTTGTCACGGTATAGTTAAAATTTTATATCAAATTATGTTGAAAACCTCAAACTAGAAGGCACCTCTTTTCGTTCTCCCAGTTAGAAAATTTGAAATGACGTGGTAAATCTTGACTGTAATTTGCTATCAGAGATTGAATTGAAATTAATCGTCCAATTAAAAACAAAAATGTGTTTGTTTCATGCAGCAGCATCAGATGCTGATGGGAATCTGATTAGGCATCGAAAAGAATTTTGAGTTAGAATCCTTTCAAAATAGCACATATATTACACGTATTTTGTCCTGCAGTACTAATATTTGGGATCAAGTCATAAATGAATTACTTTCATTAAATCTGTATCTATATCCCATGTTGAGAAATTCCGCATATAAATTGAAACAGCTCATATGCTTAATCAACTATTAGAAATGTTTTTCGTGGCTCATGATCTCATAAAAATTAGCAAAAATTGTTTTTAACAGCCAAGTCGTACCACTATTCAAGATCGACGGAGAGGTTCTGCCGAAAATTCATAATTCGCCTCGTTTTAATACAAAAGATGGCCGATGGTAAACATGCATACACAAACAAATAGATTCCGGGCTTGAGAGGTTTACCTTCATGGGGAAATTTACTCTCTTTCACTTACAGAAAAAACTACGATACCATTTTTGTAGTTATTTCCGAAAACTGTGCTTAAAAAACTAGAAACGATTGAACAAATTATATTACGACTTTTCAATATATAGTAATGCAGGTTTGAGTAACAGACATGGATAGTTTACAATCAACATAACGAAAGTTATGACTTAAGTTTCTTATGGTTTTCAATACTTCCCACAGTCATACAAGTTAAAAAATAATATCCCAGCCTTGTAAAGAAAATTTCCTGCCACTAATCGCGTAAACAATTCGAAAATTCCTTTCCTTAACAGTAAATTCCTTTGACTATAAAAATTTGTCCTGTATAGTGTTACGAAAAAGGAGTTTTAAAACCAAGCAGATAATCTAGAACCCAACTGCGTTTCCAGTGACAACATTGGATATTAAGGAAAATCTATGAAGGCATTGAAAGGGATTTTGAATCGACCCTCGCGTTGTTTCGACAAAAATGGCTATTCCTGCCCAAAACTTCTGTCGTGGGACCAGGGTTGAAAGTTTGAACTTTAGTCGCACTAAAGAAACGGATTTTAAATAAATTGATGGAAGTTGGCGACTTGCACTTCCCAAACATCGTACTCAGACCTACTTCAAAGGGGCAATGTCTTATAATAGTTTGATCGCCGATAATGAAATGGGAAGAATATATAGTTTGGTCGAAATTCAGAGGAGGTAAAAGAAACATAATCGAATCAAAAAGAGATGGTTGTGCGAAGGCTGTAATCATTTACCTTCGGCAGAAGAAAGGCGAACTAACCACAATTAATCAGTATTGGTATTATCTATAGATATTTTTGGCAAGGCAAATTTCTGAGAAGGCGAAAATTAAGGCCCTTTCGAAAAAAACAACAACAGTAGCGATGCAAGGACCGGTTTAAGGGCCTGCGCTGATGTAAAATTACTTGAATCCGTGGTCGCTGGTACAAATTCCGCCTAACAACTCGGTTTTAAAATCCAAAATTTTGTAGAGATTTTTAACTGTTCGTAAAGGCTTTTACATACATCACTATGAATTATCTATGTCATTTTATGTGCGGTTCCACAAGTAGAGCCAGATGTCTCCATGTAAATTGCGAAAGACTGCGCAGGTTTGTATAAATAGATGCCGAGTAGATCGCTTAAATTTACACCAATTCAAAAACTCAAATGATTTTTCAGGGACAGACGCGGCTGATAGTGAATCGAGTAATATCATAATCAGGTATTCAAAATAAACGAGTAAACGTATGAATAAATATTACCATACAAAATAAATTCACCTTATTCTACTACTTCGAAAGAATTTAAATATTGCAAACGATCATAGAATCCTTTGCTTTGCATTTATTTATTTTTTAGAAAATATCACATTTTATATTTATTTCATTTTATCCAGTCATGTGCTGAAATTTACATTTCTTTATATTTAATTTGCGATTATCGTTTCTTTTTTACACTGATGGAAAAAAAATCCCAACACTAGGAAGGAGCTGTGCTAGATAAACGAAATTTGGTAGGCATGTTTATACATCTTCAAATTTCGAGCTACGCGCGTAAGTGTGGCACTAGTAGCGACACTATGAACATGCAAATGAGGTTTGCTTTAAATAATCGCTGTAAGGTTCGTGATGGTTATTTACAGTTGAGATTTGACGTAGTGGGTTAATGTTAGTCAAGGATGCCTCTGAGAAGACGAAGAAGCCATTATCAACAGCTCACTGATTTTGAACGAGGTCGTGTTGTAGTGCTACGAGAAGGTGGGTTTTCTTTCCGCGATATTGCTGAAAGACTTGGCAGGAATGTATCCACTGTGCATGAGTATTGGCGGCAGTGGTCAAGGGAAGGTACTGCCTCAAGAAGATCAGGTTCCGGGCGGCCACGTGGTACTGCTGAGAGGGAAGACCGTCGTATTCGGCGTATGGCTTTGGCTAATCGTACTGCGTCTGCAGCTGAAATTCGAGCTGCAGTTGTCACCACAGTGACATAACGAACTGTTACAAATCGGTTACTTCAAGGACAGCTCCGAGCCAGACGCCCTGTACAGTGCATTCCACAGATTCCAAACCACTGCCGTTTGCGACGTGAGTGGTGTCAAGCTAGAGCTCATTGGAGGACGGAGTGGAGATCTGTTGTGTTTTCTGATGAAAGCTGGTTCTGCCTTGGTCGCAGTGATAGCCATTTGTTGGTTAGAAGGAGGCCAGGTGAACGCCTGCTTTCTGACCTGTCTGCGGCCTAGACACACAGGGCCTACTCCTGGAGATATGGTTTGGGGAGCAATTTCGTATGACAGCAGGAGCACTCTCGTGGTTGTCCCACGCACCCTGACTGCAAATTTGTACGTCAGTCTAGTGATACAACCTGTTTTGCTGCCATTCATGAAGAGCATTCAAGGGAGTTTTTTCCAACAGGATAACGCTCGACCTCATACCGCTGTTGTAACCCAACATGCTCTACAGAGTGTCGACATGTTGCCTTGGCCTGCTAGAACACCAGATCTTTCCCCAATCGAGCACGAATGGGACATCATTGGACGACAACTCCAGCGTCATCCACAACCAGCATTAACCGTCCCTGCATTGACCGCCCAAGTGCAACAGGCATGGATCTCTATCCCACAAACTGATATCCGACACCTGTACGACACAATGCATGCTTGCATTCAAATTTCTGGCGGTTACACCGGTTACTAAAGTACCAACATTTCACATTTGAAATGGCTCTACCTGTGATCTTGAAACTTTAATCAATTAAATATGTTACCTAAACAAATGTATTCCTAAAATTTCATTACTGTACAATAATTTTTTCTTGGTGTTGGGATTTTTTTTTCCGTCAGTGCATTTGAACTTCCTTCATTGTTTTCTTTTATTTTATCATTATTAAGCCATTAGAAAGTTAATTAGATACCATTGGAAAGCTAATTTTTTAATCTTTAAATGGATGTAAAAGTCATGTTTATGCGATGATATTTTCGAAGTTAGAGCCGAAAAACGTCGACATTTCGCTTAATTTTTAGTTAATTCAAATTCAAATTAAACATTCGAAACAAGGGCCCCGAGGTGCATCTCCAAGGTATACACGTACCAAATTTGGTATTTTTCGGTCCAACGGTCTGGCCTGTAGAGCGCCAACACACACACATTGAGCTTTATTATATGTATAGAAAAGTGCTACTCTAAGAGACCGGCGAATTCGGGTAGGAATCCCTAACACGGTGCTCTCGCTGGGCTTAGAATTTTTCGAGCGAAAACTCTTCCAATTGGATATGAGATACTCAATGCGATTGAGGTATTTGACTATGTTAAAACACTGGTCACATTGGCTATTTTTTAACAATTCTTATTATTTCTTACAGTTTATCTTTTCTGAGAAAAGGAAGGCCTGGCCTGGCCAAGGTCACATATTTTTCAGCTACAATTAGTCTTTAAATCAAATTCTCTCAAAACTTTAATTTTCGTAAAAAATATCAACCGTTAACATGATATCTCAAGATCTAATAGAGATATTTACGTAAAAATTTTCAGCCTGTATTTTAAATAATATGGGCAACGAAATGAACTAAAAGTTTTATTGGTCGTGAAATACTTTTTCATTTATGGGTGTTTTTAGAAAAATGAAGTTGTGAATTTATCTTTAGAATGCATATATACACATATTTTTACCTATAATTTTTTTTGAATCTCGAGATTTTTCTTAGATTTTGGTTCATTTCATTCATTATTATAGTCTATGACTTGTGTGCAAAGGTAAATAGGATTGCTGAATTACAATTTTGATTAGAGTGTAAACCGTTTTGGTTCAATTTCATTAAAATTTACTACAAATTTTCCTATTTCTCAAAATATATATTTTCAAATATTTTTTTTTTGTTTATAGTGTTTATTATCGACAACACATCTAAAAACCATAAATAATTTCTAAAATATATTTTTTCTTTCAAATTTTTGTAGTCGGTCACCTTAAAACCTAATAATTGGCGATATTTTGGCTACAAAACCGTTTTGTGTTCTGAAATGCAACCCAGATGTGCAGAAATTGAAACGGCCGTTTCTTTTACATAAAATTTTGTTTGTGTGATATCATCATATACATTCCATTCGACTTCCTCGTTATTATAGATATAAGTTTGTTCATTGGAGAAAAACGATTGCTTAAGACTGCATTGCGGTCTCCAAAGGTGTTTAACCCCTCAGGGACTCACCTTCTTTAGATGAGTACGGGTGTCCCAATCCTGAGGTACCCAGGGATCTTTACTCGATTTAGTTTTACACTCCTCTACGCCTTCTGCTGTCTCCTTTTTTTTTCTCTCCCTCGAGGGTAGGTGAGGGAGCTCTCCATGAGAAGCTGTCGCCAATCTGTTTGCTTCCTGCTTCTCATGGACAGCAAATACCCCCACGTGTTTGCCGTGCGTGGCGACCCATTAGACGGGTGGTGCACTGTGGTCCCCAGTGTATCAATCGGCCGGTAGCTGGCAATCTAAGTTGTTAGTCTGCTAGGGATCAAGCGAAGGGGTTACTCCTTGGGCTTGGCGTTAAGAGTGGTCACTGTCCCCGGGGGTAACTCCCAGCGTATAGGTACCGATTAGCACTAGGTCGGATGCCGAGGCTGGAGATGACCAGAGCCGGTAATTATCTTCCCTTGTTGGGCTCCATGGTGGGCGGTGCCGTCGGGCCCGAATCTATTGTAATATCGCATGGGCGCTGCGAAAAAGGGTCCCTTCAGTGGGCATCAAAAATTTCAAATTCAATCTCTGGAAAAATATTTCGATCATTTTTTTATTGTACACGGTATTTCTAATGAAAATGAAACTTTTAACACAGTGTCACCATTCTTGGTTGAAAAAGCATTTCTAAGTACAGTTGGTGAAGTTAGTAATATCCGCAAACTTCGATCTGGTGATGTGCTTGTTGAGGTAAGCTCCCGTCAACAATCCACGAAAATTATGAAATTGAAAGCCTTGGCAACAATCCCAGTAAACGTTAGTCCTCATAAATCTTTGAATTCTTCCAAAGGAGTGATAACTTGTGGGGAATTATTCAATGTTCCTGTTGAAGTTATAACCAATGAATTGAAATATCAAGGGGTAACTCATGTACGCCAGATTACCATTCGGCGGGATGGACAACTCCTTAATACAAAGCACTACGTTCTTACTTTCAATAATCCCAAATTACCTGAATCAATTAAAGCAGGATACATAAATTTGCCTGTACGACCATATATTCCTAATCCACTCCGTTGCTTTAAATGTCAACGGTTTGGTCATTCTAAAATTAACTGCCGCGGGACTCTGACTTGTGCCCGCTGTGCAGGAAAAGATCATGATGGTCAGGAGTGCTCTGCACCTGAAAAGTGCACTAACTGCAATGGAGACCACACTTCTTATTCCAGACTTTGTCCACGTTGGCAACTAGAAAAGAAAATAGTTGCAGTCAAATTTAAAGAGAACATCTCATATCCTGAAGCAAGACGCAAGGTTATGTCTCAAACTCCTACAGAAGGTTCAAGCTATGCATCAGCTATTGTAAAAAATCCCCCAACTATTACTAACCAAGATACTCAAATAGAAAAAATGAAAATGCCTATTCAAGCACAATCTTCAAATTCTGAATGTGACTCAAATTATGCTCCTGAGCCATCTCATGGCCGTAAGCGTAAGCCTAAATCGAAATCACAAAATTCTTTGGCACTTAGACTTTCAAAGCAAGGCCTAACAAAACACGATTTACCGACAACATTTAAAAAGTCTACTTCAAAAAATTCTGTCTCTCTAGGTTTAGCAAATAAGGGTATTGTTCAACAGGACTTACTGTCAATTTTTGGTGATCCCTTAAAAAGTCCTGAACTTATCTCCCTTCACCCATCGGAGGAAGAGGATGAGTTAAAAATGAGTTGCGATGCTCCATCAACTTCTTTTAAATAAACAACTTTTTTCCTTTTACATTTTTTATGGGTACATTCCTTTCATGGAATTGTCGCGGCCTTCGTTCCAAAATTCAATACATTAAAGATCTCATCAATCAGTTTCATCCTGTTTGCATTGGACTCCAAGAAACCTTCTTGTCTCCCAACATCCCTCTTAAAATACGTGGTTATAACAGTATTCGGAAGGATACCATCCATGGCACTGGTGGCGTTTGTATCCTTACATCTAACTTATACCCGAGCACAACTCTAAATTTGCAAACTTCATTACAGGCTGTGGCTGTGCAAGTTCATGCACGAAAATTAGTCACAGTCTGTTGCATTTATTTACCACCACACTACTTGATTAACCAACATGATCTTGATAATCTAGTGGACCAGCTGCCGGCACCTTTTCTATTATTTGGCGATTTTAACGGTCACAATGCCTTGTGGGGCTCTGATAAAACTAATTCTCGTGGGAGGCAGATAGAACGGTTCATATCTGATAACTGTCTCTGCCTCCTTAACAGTGATGAGAAAACCTACTTTCACGAGCCTACGCGTTCCTTACACAACCTTGATTTGGTCATGTGCTCTCCGGATATCCTACCTTTGCTTAATTTCATAGTTGGAAGTGATCTCCATGAGAGTGATCACTTCTCTTTGATGGTTTCCTATGCAGAGATTAATTTCAAGCAATATCCATCACGTTATATCTTCCAGAGGGCTAATTGGACTGCTTTCATGCAACAAGCAGTAATCTCCGAGAGTATGGTCAGCACGACCGACATTACTGACGCAATACAAAATGTCGTTGACTGTTTGCTTGAAGCCGCCAACAATACCATTCCGAAAAGCTCCCCATGTCTGCGAAAATTTCGGAGACCGTGGTGGAATGAAGCCTGCCGTGATACCTACAAGGTACAGAAGAAACGGTGGAATATCTTCCGCAGGTACCCTACATCGGAAAATCGTACTGCCTTCAAACGTGCTAGAGCGAATGCTCGTAGAGTTCGTCGGTGCAGCCAGAGGGAATCCTGGCGTCGTTTTGTTTCCTCTATCACATCCTTCACTTCTAGCAAATTGTTATGGAAAAAAGTAAAAGCTACTAATAGAATATATATAGGATTTTCCCTTCCCTGTTTTGAATTCTGGAAATGAGGTGATGTCTTCTCCATTAGACGTAGTCAATACTCTTGGAGAACCCTTTGCAAGGGTTTCCGCGGCTGATACATACATGCATGCTTTTATGGTGATTAAGAATCGCGCGGAACGAAAGTCTTTGCATTTTAATACCCAAAACTCTTACTCTTATAATGCAGAATTTAGGATGAATGAATTATTAATGGCCTTGTCTAAAGCACGTGATACCAGTCCTGGTCCTGATGGAGTCACATATGGCATGCTTCGCCATTTATCTTCTGCTTCTCTGTGCAATCTGTTATTTTTATTCAACCGTATTTGGACTGAGCAAAAGTTCCCATCACAATGGCATGAAGCTATTGTGATTCCTATCCTGAAACTCGGAAAGGACTCCTCTAATCCTTTGCACTATAGGCCAATCGCTCTCACGAGTTATCTGTGCAAAACACTTGAACGTATGGTTAATGCCCGTCTTGTGTTTGAATTGGTGAAAAAAGAATGTATTCCGCCATTACAGAGTGGTTTCCGCAGGGGAAGCTCGAATATAACATCGTCCTACTCGAGACCCAAATTCGAAACGCATTCGTCCTGCGGAATCATCTGGTCTCCATATTCTTTGACATAGAAAAGGCCTATGACCGTAACTGGCGTTTTGGCATTCTTGATACTATCTCAAATTTTGGATTTAAAGGAAATTTACCTGTGTTTTTAAAGAATTTTTTATCATTAAGAACATTTCGTGTACGTATTGGTAATTTTTATTCTGATCGTTTTATTCAAGCTGAGGGGGTTCCACAAGGAAGTATACTCAGCGTGACGCTTTTTATAACTCATTTCAGCCAGATTCTTAATGTTTTACCGCCATCTATTAAAGGCACATTATATGTGGATGATCTACAGATATCTTGCCATGGAAGCAATATGCACACAATCGAGCGCCAACTGCAAATTGCAGTAAACAAGCTAATAAATTGGTGTGATGAAAATGGAGAAAAGCCAATGTGTTCACTTTTGCAGAATTCCATTTGGATCCTTTAATCCATATCCGTAATGCTACCATCCCTGCAGTTAGGAGTGATTTTTGACCGTAAGCTCACTCTTCTCCTGCATACCTTACATTTGCGGTGTGACAGGTCTCGGAATATCCTTTCTAGAACATCTTGGGGTGCGGATAGAATTTCATTGCTCCGCATTTATCAAGCAGTGACTCTATCACGTATTGATTATGGATGCGTGGTGTATGGCTCTGCTCGATCTGCTGTTTTAGGGAGATACACCACTCTGCCTTGAGAATTTGTTCCGGAGCATTTCGGACCTCACCAGTGGAGAGTCTTTATGTTGTATGTCATCAGTTACCATTAAATTTACGACGTCAAAAAATGTCTGTACAGTACTACCTTCGAGCTTTGACAATTCTGAAACATCCTTTGCACTCTTTGATTCTTCCTATTCATCTTCGAAGATTATACAGGGCTCGACCTTTCAATATCCTCCCATTCTGCGAGAGAGTTAAATTACTTCTGGAGGATACAGAACTCCGTGATGTGAGTATTCGCACACGTGATTTATTCTCGTTTCCTCCATGGGGCATCCCTCAATTTTCCTATTTAAATCCTTTTAATGGGTTTGAGAAACTAACAACGGCCCCTGTGGTTTTCCAAAAGCTTTTCAGTTCTCATCGCTCTCAGTATTTGACTCATATACCAATTTTCACAGATGGATCCAAATCAAGCAGCCATGTTGGATGCGGTATCATTCTAAATACACAAACAATTAGCTATTGTTTGCATACTTCCATTTCAGTCTTTTCTGCTGAATTAGTGGCTATTCTCAATGCTCTACAAACAATTGCTCTCTCTTCTGAGCGCAAATTTTGTATTTATACTGATAGCGTAAGCTCTTTGAAAACACTCTCTCATTTTCATGATAAAATTCATCCCACTGCCCTAGAAATTCTGGGTCTCTTAAGAACTTTGAAAAATAGGGACTACGAAATTTTATTCTGCTGGGTTCCCAGTCATGTTGGGATAACAGGAAATGTTCTGGCTGACAACGCTGCAAAAACAGCGTCTTCGTTTATGCAGCGTGAGGTTCCATTCTGCGATTTGAAAAACTCATTTGCACGTCATATTCATTCTGCATGGCAGGAATCGTGGGATCAACAAAGCAATAATAAATTACATTCCATCAGACCCACAATTACATTATGGACTGCTCTTCCAGTGCGTGAACTCGAGGTCAAATTGACTAGACTCCGCATTGGTCACACTCGTTTAACACACAGACACCTTTTATTAGGAGATCAAGCTCCTCTGTGCTCCAGATGTCACACGATTTTAACGGTTTTTCACATTTTAATTGAATGCCCTGATTTTACTCAGCATCGTTTGCGATTTTTTAATCTTTCAACTGTGGATTTACAAATGCTTGTGGGAGAACGTACCCACAAAAATCTTTTTAAATTTTTAAAAGCAATTGGCTTTTATCATCTTATTTAATGTTTCATACTGTTAATATATTTTTAAATATCGTTAAATTTTAAGAGACATTGTCTTGAAATTTTTTAACCAGCTTCTAATTTTGCAGAGTTTTTCATATAGATATAAGTTTTTTCATTCTAACCGTATGTTTGGCGCAGCATAGCCAAATTTGGCTCTTGTGTCAGAAAACTCAACTATCCATCCAAAGGTGTTTAAGATGATTTCTACCTAAATATGGCGACTCCTGTGGCTTGACTTTAGAGATTGAGCGAGAATTTTTTGACTGCCGATGTTTGGTGGCATCTCTTGCCATAGTAGAATATTATCACCCCCTTCGCGCAAACGTGCGCCGGCAGTGTCTTATGCGAGCGTCTGTCCACGGGCCTATTAAGCCTAAATCCATGAAATTTCCGAAGTATCAACGCATTGTTTAATAATGCTCCATAGAGTATTGAAACGGCTTATGCTGTACAGATATACTTTAATTACCTTACTTCTTGTTTAAATGCATATTTTACACATTTTATTTTCATTACTCACCATTTTATGACATTTATACATCTAAACTATACGTCAACTCATTTGCCGTTTTGGAGGATTTTTTCGGGAACAAACGAAGCATCGTTTTCTTATCAGTCTCTTCTGAACAAAGTTTTGGAAAATGTCTTTCTGAGCGGATTTAATGATTCTGTAATCGCTTCCAACGCTTTAGCGAAAATAAAACTTCTCTACTTCCAACAAACAACTGCCGCGTGTGAATGTAAAGAGACGGAAATATTTATTTCCCCTTTCGTTTATAGAATCAAAAACACGTGAGTCGTACTTCTCTCATTTCGAGTAGAAGGTCTAATGTACATGTGTCTGAAACCATATGGACATGCAGTGCCATCTGGTGGCAGAAATGACAGTTTTTAAAACGTTCCAGGACACTGGCAGAAATATGTCAGGGCTGAACGCTCTGGCACGCGTCGGCCGGGAAATGTTCGTTGCTGGCACGTAGACGGAGCGAAGGGGATAATGGGTGTGTTTTCATCTGAGAGATGTATTATGATAATTAAGCAAAACTGAAACAATCGCGATTCATTGAGACCAGACCTGATTTGACTCGCAGAATGTTCAAATATTTGAAGGGTTAAAAATTTGCTAGTAATATATCTATTGAAGGGTTCTAAATGCATTCTCATTTACATTCTGTAATCGCAATGCACTATTAGTACCAGAATATGCCTTAAGTAGTACATGAAGTTCTGTTTTCTGCCATTATATATGTAAAGATTTAATTAGCGACCACATTTTATTTTATTGAAATAGATGGCACCAGGGATTCTACTGAAAACCATTAATTCAAAGGCTAAGACGCGTGACGTCAAGTTTTAGAAAAGTGAGCTGTGGGCATTCGCTCGGATGACAGAGAGAAAGAGTGGGTCGTTCGTTTCGATATCATGGTTATTTAATACGCTACGGTGGCACATAGTTTAGCCAAGCGAAATTCGATTAGGCTCCTCATCTAAATATTCTACTTTTAACTCTATTGTAAATAGCCTGTCCTTTCCTAATTGTTAATGTCTTTTGAATATTCTTTGCAGTAAATAAATTTACTGTTTTCATTTAAAAAATTCTTCTCTTTAACTTCTCTCATAGACAATGATCTGAATGGGCATTTTGTCTCATCCATAACTACATATACATCTCATAACTGATTTTGAAAAGTCTAAGAATAAAATTATTTTTGTTTAAACAGAATATAAAATTCTGCATAATTGAGGATCATCGACATTTGAAAATATTTCAAAAGAGCTTTGGAATATTGTTATTTCACATCAATAATGATATTTTTACTTTCAAACAAAATTTTATGAAAATGTTCTGGTTATCCATCTGTAAATTCCTGCTTTATAAAACTCAAAAGCAGAATTTTGGACTACAATCAACAAAGCTGTATAAAAGGCCATATTCTTCTTTGTGAAAAAAAATATCAATTATATAAATCTAAAAGAAATAAATACAATAGGTTGTTAGAACCATTAGTCATTAGACTCCAAAAATGCCTATTTTCTAATAAATTATTAAATGTCAAAATATGGCCAAGGGAAGAACGAAAAAAATCTTTAAAAAAATGTTTGTTTAGGAAAGAAATCGACAAAATGACTCTTCATTTGAAAAAGAATGTTTTTGGAGCAACAAGTGTCTACAAGAGGCCGATTTCAGGTCCATATGATATTTATTTTAAAATATTTCTATCAGAGAAGTTTTGTATACAGTTCAACTTGATTATCATTTAAAATCTGTAAATACAGTCCAAAATCAGAATTCTCACTGACTAGAAAGTGCAAACATGACAAGTAAATAAAACACACAAAACTTATGAAAATGTGACATTTTTAATAACATTGTTAATTCTGAATTGCATATTCTCCAATTCTAAGAAAAATATTGCATAATAGGTAACAATTTTTTTTTCCTACTTTATTTGCATATTCTTTTTTTTTTGTAAATAATGTGTTTAAGTTACTCCATAGCTGGCACAGAATAAACAACATATATATATGCATATTCACTGTTATCTTTAGGTATATAAATCTTCGAAACACACTCCAGTTCCGAGGGAGAAGAATGCAGGTCAAAACTACAGGAAGTCATCCGACCCCTGGTCTAATGTCACACTGAGTTGCGTATCTATGAGTAAAAGGACTGACAAGAAGCGAGACTTCACGCCCTTCCGGAGGCTTTTAAAAAAGGAAGTGTGTTTGCAGGTACCGTACCTACCGATAAAATGTTATTTGACCCTTTGCAGTTCCTTTGTGGAGTAAGGCGTTATTAAGCAGGTACTTTTCCTATGGATAAAATGTTAACTGACTTCCATCTTTTGCAGGTTCTACACCTACTGATAAGGCGGCACCTACAGATAAAACAGTATTTGGAAACATGTATTGACTCTTTCCTTGCAGGTACTGTATCGATCGATACAGTGTCATTTGAAAGTACTGTAACAATGAATAGTTTTTTTGTCAGTAACATCCAATCCTTAAAATAAATTTAACATTTTTCTGCAGGATTCTACTTATAGATTAGGAAATTTATTTCAATAGATTTTCCCTTCACTTTGGCATGCATTTGATATGCAACACCTGACGTTGGGTACTCTTTTTTTATGAATTTGATTTAATTTATTTCATTCTTGCATGCATTTGATACGCAACACCTGGCATCGGGTACTTTTTTTTATGAATTTGATTTAATTTACTTCATTCTCGCATGCATTTGATACGCAACACTTGGTGTTGAATACTCTTTTATTATAACTTTGATTTAATTTACTTCCTTTCTTGCATGCTCATAAATTTTCTGAATTAAAAACATAAACAAAAAAAAAACATAAATTTTATATATTTTTTTTATTAATCACAGGATCTTAATTTAATAACGAGAATAATAATTCAAATTATTACTAAATATAAAAGCTCCAACCTTACTGGCAGGTAGCATGTTATTCCCCAGTGGGTTAGCATCAGCAGATGTTTTATGTGCGAGCATGTAAAGAAGCAAACAACGTTTTACTCGTGTGTGTACAGCACCTGCAAGTAATGTTTGATCCGTAGGCAGAATATTTATTCATTGGATACAGTACCTGCAAGCAACACCATCGTTAAAAGAAAATGAAAGAAAAAAAAAATTGAATTTAAAACTCAAGTTTAAAAAAAGTGACTTAAAAAAATAAATACACAACCATACAAAAACTGACAAACAGCTAGTCGACACATGCAGCACAGTCGCTGGAAAATAAATTAATGATGCGTGAAGAGCCGTCTATGAATTAGAACACCTGTGCGGAGGCCGTTTTAAACTGTACATGAAGAGGTGGTACAAATACAAAACTAATGACTAGACACAACGATAAGGGAGTCCTTGCTATACACGTCCGGTACACTATGTTGCGGGACCGTCACATAGAAATTTGGCAGGATTGTAATCTTCATTGACAAAAGAGAAGCCGCGGAATTCCTCCTGGTTGATGTTCCGCAGGACCTCCGAGGAGACCGGCGTCAGGACTGGCTCCTCCTTCGTGAAGTCCTGGTCGAAGTTGTTCACGTCACGCTTGGTTTTCTGAAAGAGAGATTTCGAGCTAATGATGCATGTAGATTTCAAATCGATACTATTGCATAAATAAATTTCTATAACAATGGAATAATAGTTATAATAACGAAAATAATGTAAGATATATATTGCATTTTATGTGTATATATATACATATGTTACCGTTACAGTATATAATACAGTTATTTCATAGAATGCCTAGTTATTCCATGAAATAACTGATTGTGTCCGTTAAAGTGTGTAATATGTTATTCATTTGACACCTTAACTAGCTATTTCATAAAATAATTAGGTTTTCTATAAATTAACTAATGAGAGACAATTAAAATGAAAAAGAAGCAATTTATCTAATTTATGCAACATATAAATGGTATTTATAGAAACATACCATAAAATCCTTTGTTACAACAAGGATGACTAAAATGACACTTGGAATGAAAAAGAACATTATTTCTAAAACAAAAACATTTTTTGTTGACACAGTTTTACACGAACATTTTTTAAATCCCTGACCAGTACCTAAATTTTGAACTACTTTTTACGACTACTGTTTTACACTTTAAAGGGCTGCAGATCGTTATTCTATGAAATAACTAGTTTAAGAGCCAAATTAATAACATATTACACACTTTAACGGACACGATCAGTTATTTCATGGAATAACTAGGTTTTCTATGAAATAACAGCATTATATACTTTAAAGGTAACTATATATATATATATATATATATATTGCATGTAAGTATATATTAAACTGCATTTTGCACAAACGCAATTTTCAGAAAACACTGAAGATAGAATAAAGGAGATAATTTGCCCCTTACACAACTTATTATTTACTTTTTCGGTTAATAGTTATTTAATACAATAATTTAAAGGGCCTTTTACTCTCAAGATGTTGGCATGCTAAAAATATTGCCATTTAACAGCATTTTTTTTTTTTAACTTTATGGTGTCTGCCTTATACCTCAAAAAATGAGTGAACAAGATCCAAGTAAATAATTCACTTATATCAATTAAGAAGTTTCATTAAATAAAGTATCTTACTGTTTAATTAATTTTTGGGTTGGATCAATAAAAAAAATTATAAAAAATAAAATTCTTATATTCGCACCATAGTGTAAAAATGCTTTTCTTACATACATCTATTCATACAAAATTTAAACTTTGATGTTCAATAAGAACTGTTATGTTCAAATCCTGCTTTTTTCCTTCCATTCATTTTTTTCCTTCCCTTCCCCCCCCCTTTTTCTTTTGTAAATATGTTAGCCAATAGTAGCAGGCAGTATATTAGCAATAGTAGCTGGCTCCATATCCTTTTCAATAAAAGAAACTCAACTTAAAATCATAACAATAATAGGACTTGTGTTTTAGTTATGCTGCCTTTTACAATGGAGAACAAAACCATTTTTGCCAGATATGTCAATAACTTAATATTCTGAAAAAAAAGAAGAAAAAAAGGTAATTTTTTTTTAGGGAAAATATTGTATACATGTATATGCAGTAAATTAGATATGGCGGATAATCTTTCTTTTTCATTGTAGTCTCAAAGGCAAATTTAACCAATTTCAATGTATTTAAACTCTTTTGGCAATGCTGAAAGCCTCAATTGTGACGTGATCTAAAAATAATGAATTAATAAATTATAGTGCCATCAAATTATCATTGCAATACCATAAATAATGCAAAAAATGCAGTAAAGGGAAAAAAATTAAAAAGCATATAAATATATAAAAGAAAGGCAAATAATCAATATAAAATAATCAGCACAATTTGAGTCAGAAACCATTCTAAGCTAATTGTCCGTCCAAATTGAAGAAACTTCCCAAATATAACACTGATGGATATTACATACTCAAAATTTCAATGTAAATCTTTCTCAACTAACTAGGGCAGAAGCATAGATGAGCACTGTTTAATTAATCTGTTAATTTGTTTGATTAACCAATGTTTCATTCTATTTATTAAAAAATACTAGAGATTTGTCAGGTCCAATAAGAAATACTGATTTTTTAAAAAATTGTTTTATAATAAATTTCTGTCTTTACTTTGATTTTTTACGATCTGCCAGAATACGTTTTTCTGGTCAGCTGGGCAGCTTGAACTTGCAAAACTATAAAATTGGTACCATGAAAGAAAAATTTTAAAAATTTATTTTTGAAATTTTGTAAATTTTTTTGTGTTATTGATTTTTGTGCAAATATATTTCTGGGAATTAAAAAGGAAAAACACTAACCTTCAGGGTAATTAAAATTTATTAGGGTAAAATTTTTAGGGCAATTAATCAATTAATTAAAAAAAAATTAAAAACCTATTAAGTTCAGCAGCTGAAAGTCAAACAGTCTGTCCTATAGAGCACCAATACACACAGAGAGAGATTAATTTTTCTTACTAATATAGACAGAACTTAGCATTTTACATCATTTGCAGCAATTTCTGCATTGAAAGCAGATTTTACATAAAAATGACTTTTGTTTAATGAACTTGCACTAATACTGAGATATATTAATCAGCAATTCAACATTTGATATCTGCTTGATTATTGTATAAGTGGCGACCCTCCGGTGCAGAATGATTTTTGTTCCCTTATTTATTATTGTAAATTAATATTTTAAAAAGTGGTGGCAACACCCCCTTTTGTTTCTTTTAAAGTAATGATTATTTCATTTGTTAAGTAGTATTATATTTTATGTTAAATAATTTTTCTTAAATCAAAACTCAGAGAAGTAGTATTCTTTAAGAAGCAATAAGAACTATTTATTGTGAAAGAATGAATCATTTTCTTTTGTCATCTCCTGGTGACTCTTTTTTAAACAATTTTCATTAAAACGAATTCTGAATTCCAAAAAGAATAAAAAAAGAAGTTCTGGCTAAAAAGGTCTATGTTTATTTTAATCAAACCTTTTTTCAATCATGGAGTTGGCCAATTCAGATGTGAGAATGGAGTTAATTTTGTTAATGTCTAGAGCAAAATTAGCTCACATGACATATATGAATAAAACAGAAAAGTGAAATGGCACTTACAATTTTTGGCCTGAATGGAGGTTTGACTTTTCTGGCTTCCAATGCTTCCCAATCGACCTCCTTGAAAAATGCATGATGCAATATTGCTTCTTCGTACCCCTGAGATGCGACACAGCCCAGGCGTTTAGCGGGGTTCTTCGTCATGAACTGGAGAAATGAATAAAACATTAGGAATTGAAACTAACATGCATAGTAACTATCTCACTTGGAGGTTATTACTTATGGAGCAAGAACCACTAATGGTATATTTTTGGTGGTTAGATTTTTTTTAAATTTAACCAAATGATAATGAATTTAAAATAATACCTTTTCAAATATTTTGTTTTAATATCTATTTTTCATAAATGTAAACATAGCATATACATTAAATTTACATAAAAACTAATTTCTATACTGTTGAAGAAAGGTATACATTTTCAATCGAAAAATACTCTGAAGGGCATTAAATATATATATATATATATATATATATATATATGTTTTATGAGTCAAATGTTCTTTCCAAAAAAATACGTAACAAAACTTTCATTTATCCCTCCCATTATAGTTAGAGGTAATAAAATATCCACCACATTATTAAACAAAAGAAAGGTTCCTTTTTCTAAAATAAAATGAATTATGAAGCTTTGGCTATCACTATTTTAGATAATTTCAATCATTATCCTGATAAAAATTTCTTTGATAAAACAAATCACCTTTAAGCTGGTTTGGGGGGGGGGGGAATAATAGTTCAAAAAGTTTTCAATTTTTTCCCATGTTATTCATTGAAGCATGGAATTTCTTAAATAAAATGTTTTTGACTGTAGCATTTTAAACAAATTTGACAGACAGAATAGGATGCTATATAAAAATCTAAAATTCTTTGTTAATTTCACTTATTGACTCAAACAAAAAAAAAAACGTATTAATGTTTTCTTGTTTAGAGTGCAATTAGCTTTATTGTTTATTAGGACATAATTAATATGTTTATGGGGAACAAAAGTTCGTTCTTCTGTAACGAAAACTGATCAATATGTGAACTTCCTTATATACAATCAATCAAGAGGGGAAGATCACCAGTCTCAAGTAAAAGGAGTGATCTTCCTCAAAGCAGTCACAGAAAAGTTCTAAAAATAATGACTTTCCAAATTTCTTTTTTCTTTCCAAGAAACCATTGACTTATTGAAAACAATGAAATGTAAGCTTTAGAAACTTGGTGCTTTTTATATGGCAGAAAGATGGAATGTTCTTGTCAAAGATGTTTTATTGAATATGTTTGATAGGATTAGAGAAGTATAATTGCATTGTAGCACTTTCAACAACATCTTTATTGACTGAAATGGAATAAAATTATTTGTGCCTTTTTCTTTTCATTAGAAGTGCATGCCTCCTTGTTATAGCTTAAAAATTAGTCCTTAGGCCAGTATTAGAATCAAGACTCCTGTTGCAAATGAATTCAATCACATAAGTGGGCGGAGCTAACCGCGAAACCCAAGTGGCATCGTAAGTATGTATATGCATTTAAAAAATTTTAAGTTCAGTTTTGTGTGTGTATGCATGTAATATGGTTTGGTTTTCATGACAGTAGCTTCTAGAATGACTTACCGAAAATATCTTGTCTCGGAATATAATTTGAAATGATATTTATACTCAGATTAATTGCTCACATGTCTTTATCTAAAATATGTACGTTGTTAAATCTTGTTTTGCTGTTAAAAATAAACTATTTAAAAAGACAACCAGTTCGTCATTCCTTGGAATCTCGTATATTTTAACTAGGTGATATACCATCATTTATTATTTTTAACTCCATTTATATTTTCCAGGTCAGGCTTTTTCTTCCTTAATTTAGATCTTAAGGCAACTAGCACTGACCACATGCATATAAGAAAAGTAATAACTATTTTCGAAATTTTTGCATTATTGTGAAAACAAATGAAAGAAAAAAATTGAAAATGTTGCCATTTTGAATTCAGCATTTTGTTAAGGGAGAATACATGACAATTTAAAATTCATTTAGAACATAGTAAATTTAAAAAAAATTAGCTCAGTCATGGAGGTGAAACCTTAATGTCAAATAAATGGAGCACTTTGGTTAACCCCTTCCTTCTCGCTCCCGTGAAAATGAAGGGGAGAAAATTTCTACCTCTATTTCTCGCGCCCATGATATTTCCGGACTGGTGAATTCAAAAGTAATGTGCCAAAAATATTAAAACAATCTATTTCTTATGCCCAGAATCGTGTTTATTACTCAATATATACACCAAATATATGGCAAATGGCTATTTGCAACGTATTTAGAGACAATTCATTTATTTTAAACTATACACAGTTTTATATCATTTTCTTGAATAAAAAAATAGGCACTTTTATGACCATTTTCTTCAAAATGATGCGACCATTAAGGGGTTAGTGGAAGATAAACTACTCTGATTACAATGCAGCTTTCATAAAGCTTGGAATTCAGGTCAGATTCAAATTGCTCTGAATTATCTGTTCAGTTCACTTCAAGTTCAAAAAATGAACCCATAGCATTCCTCGTTTTTTTGTTGTTTGTTTGTTTGTTTTTTCCCCTGTAACAACTATGTTTAGTTGATATATTCCATTAACCAGTATTTCAAGGCAAAGAATTTAACAAAAAGGTAATAAAGTTTGATTTATTAGCAAAAATGTAAATCTATTTTTAGTACCTAACAAAGACAATCAATTGTTGAACCATTTCCTAATTCAACTGAATTTATAACACATATTAACACAGTTTTCTTGAAGAAAATGAAACTACCTATACCACTGAAATGTTTGCAATTAGTTTAATTTTCCATTAATCAAAAATGGTATTCTGCTTTTCACTAAATTAAAACATGAATAAATACTGATTACATTTTTTTTATTTGTTTATCTCTGCTAATAGAGCTACACGTCAAATTTTGCTTGTTGTCTATAAGTCTGAAGTCGCCTTTAAAAAATCCATTTTAATCTGAAATCGTTCAGAACAAAAAACAAATTTTACACATACCCCTTTCAAAATCGAAACGGCTTCTTTACTCAGCCACACAGGGTACAGAACATCATCATGCAGAATACTTTCGAACAAATCGTCTTCGTTGTCGGCTTCAAACGGGGGCTGGCCGGCCATCATTTCGTACATCAGCACCCCGAGCGCCCACCAGTCGACAGACGGACCGTACTCCAGCTCTTGAAGTATCTACGAACAGAGTTATTCAGTGCTGCACGATCTGAAAATATCTACAGTAAAAGCTCTTTATTCGCTGGGTATATGTTACACAAATAGTCCGCGAATACAGAAACAGTGAATACGGAAGGCTCATTTAGATGGGATTATAGGGGATACGTTCCTAGGTGACCAAATAATAATAATAATAATAAAAACAAATATATAAAAAATCAATTTAATTGAAGTTTTTGAACATTTTGATTCATTATCTTAAAGCTTAGGCATGGTTTGAAGAATTTTGTCATTTTCTCTTGCTTGACAGTTCCTTCCATTCAGCCTGATACGCAGCAGTTGCATTAGCAATTTGCCTCTTAAAAAAAGACTTCGTTCCATAGACGGATCAATGTTCATAAAGAAATCGCAAAGCTCATTTGCCATTCTTAAACCTTCACTAAGATTTTTCAAATGAAATGTCCCGTTTCCAGTGCTTTTTGAAGCCTCTTCTTCAATGGACTGTGAATTGAACATTTCCTCCAAGTCGGTTTCAGCCAGATCTTCATCTTGCGATTCAAGCCATTCCTGAATGTCACTTGATTCTATCTGTTCGAAACCATCTCGTCCTATTCTATTCGCAATTCCGGCTATGTTTGCATTGAACAACATACTTTAAACCAAGTTGCAACAAGATCTATTTTACTTTTTTTATTGGTCCATTGGATGGCATTTACAAAGGATATTGGGTTGGAATCTTTTTATTATTAAGTATGTACTAATTAGATCCGCGAATACAGGAATTGGGCCGCACATTATTTAATCTACGAATAGTGAAAACGCAAATAAGGAGCTTTTACTGTACTTATGCATCTACTGGAACGCATCAAGAATTCTTTATAATATAATTGCTATCATTCAGGTTACACGAACCTTAAAGTTAGCAAAGCTTGGCAGAAGAATTTTTTGTCGAGGAAGCACAATGAGAATAGCATATATCCATAAAAACCCATATTTATTTAAGTTCATTAGCTAGTTTATGGAGCAAAAAATAATAATAGGTTGAATTTTAAATCAAGTTAACTTCACCAAACTTTGGAGAATAACCTTTAAGACATATTCGAACCCCAATGCTTCAATATAAAAACTCAGTAAATGATCTTAAATTGGCTGTACAGTAGGTCAACCACATGGTCTGATATCTCTTCACTGCTCTCTCTTAAAGAGCTTCAACCTACACGTATTGAAACGATTCGTGTCCACCCAATTTGTATAGAAAACACTGCCAAAAACAAACAACCTAACTTGGAAAGGTTGGGTTCGAATCCTGTTTATAGGTTGTTCCTCGAGATGATGGATTGAAAGTGGAAAAACAAAACAAGGACTGAATCAAAAAGTTCAGATTCAAATATCTTCTGATGGATCTGACAGTAATTAAGATAGAACATAAAATATGAATGTAAAAGAAATAACTGATAAATGGATTTACAGATCAAAACTTGCTTCTACAGCTTATGTCTTAAATCCTGAGATACAAAAGAATATTTATTATAAAGCATGTCGCATTCCATTAAATCTTGTTTTAAAACAAAGGGAAAAACTAAAAACTGAGCAATGATAGATGTTTCTGCGATAAATTTTCTTCAATGAATCAACGGAATGGAAATATTTTCAACAAAACGATACTGAAGGAAAATGTGCAGTGCAGGAAAATGTCAATTTAACAATCTTTCTCTCATCAATAATATAGTATGAACTTTAATCATTATTCCTCGTGGCTTTTTCTGGTGCTTCACGATGACACAAAACAAACATTATATTCATTGTGATCCAACTATGTCTCTCTTTAACTTTTTACACAATAAGAACCCTGTTTGGGTTCCTTTAAATCAATTTTTGTATGTTTTCTTTCACGTGTTTATTACACAATGATCAATTTTTCTATGTTTTCTTTCACGTGTTTATGACGCAATGATCAATTTTTCTATGTTTTCTTTCACGTGTTTATGACACAATGATCAATTTTTCTATGTTTTCTTTCACTGTTTATGACACAATGATCAATTTTTCTATGTTTTTTTTTTTTCATGCGTTTCTGACACAATGAATAGCTTATTTTCATATTTCCACCAATGTATATGTGCACAAATGTTTGCTCTAATGAATTCTACCACCGATGAAAAATTCGTTTAGAATTCTAATTCCTTAAGTATTTTTTTAAATTCTGGTGGTGATTTGGTGCATGCCAGAATTGGCATTACACCGGTGAAAAGCTCATAATTACAATTTAAAAAAATAGAATTTAAATAGCTATCAAAAGACTTGCTATTCAAACACAACTTTCCCGTGCATATGTACAAAATGCAAAAGAAGGCAGCGCCAAAAAAAAAACATTGAAGTAAAATACAAGCGCAGAGAGAAAGATAATAAAAACATTAAAGATAAATTAAAGCATACAGGGAAAGACAAATTAAAGAATAACAAAAATAAATAAATGGAAAAATAAAATGATAAATAAATAAAATGTAAATATAAATGAATGAATGGATAAATAAATAAAATATAAGTAAACAAATACATAAAATATAAATAAACATGAAAAATAAAGAATATCCATAGGATCAGCCAAAGTTAAGAGCCCAAAACAAAAGAGTATAGAAAGTATAGTTTTCTATACTGTAAAGATTTTTCTGTGGTAAGGAAAAATCATTTTAAATACATTTCCCCAAACTCACTTCTGGTGCAATGTAGTCGGGTGTACCACAGAATGTAGTGGTTGTATTTCCATCAATTATACCTTCCTTGCACATGCCAAAATCGGCGATCTTACAGTGTCCTTCACTATCCAATAAGATATTGTCCAGCTTCAAATCACTGGAGAAAAAAAAGTTTTCATGAAAATAATTGTGGCAAACTTCGCTTAGAAAAAGTACTGATATAATACCAAAATATTATAATGAAAAGCAAATAAAAAAATACTTAGTTTTATATCTATTTTCATGTACAAAAAGAAATATACACTGAAGTGACAAAAGTCATGGGATAGCAATATGCAAATATACAGATGGCAGTAGTATCGCAGCGAAAAAGTATAAATGCGCAGTTCGTTTTCCTGAGCTTTCATTTGTGTTCAAGTTATTCATGTGAACAGGTTTTTCGTGATTTATGGCGGCAGGACGAGAATTAACAGACTTTGAACGTGGAATGTTAGTTGGAGCTAGACGCATGGGTCATTCCATTGCAGATATCGTTAGTGAATTCAACATTCCGAGATCCACAGTATCAAGAGTGTGCCGAGAGTATGAAATTTCAGGCATCACATCCCATCATGGACAGCGCAGCGGGCGACCACCTGCACTTAACGACCGAGACCGCCGACGTCTGTGTAGAATGGTCAATGTTAATAGACACGCAACACTTCGTCAAATAACTGCAGGAATCAATATGGGACGTACGAGAGACGAGTCCAATAGGACTGTGCGGCGAAATTTGTCTTCCTTGGGCTATGACAGCAGAAGACCGACTCGAGTGCCTTTACTGACAGCACGACATCGCCTGCAGCGACTCTCCTGGGCTTGTGAGCATATCGACTGGTCCCTAGACCAGTGGAAAACCGGGGCGTGATCAGGTGAGTAACGATTTCAGTTGTTACGAGCTGATGGTAGAGTTCGAGTGTGGTGCAGACCCCTCGAAGCCATGGACTCAAACTGTCAACAAGGCACTGTTCAAGCTGGTGGTGGCTGCATAATGGTGTGGGCTGTTTTTACATGGCATGGACTCGGTCCTCTGGTGCAACTGAACCGATCATTGACTGGAAATGGTTATGTTCAGCTGCTTGCAGATCACTTGCAGCCATTCATGGACTTCACGTGCCCACACAACGATGGAATTTTTATGGATGACAATGCACCATGTCACCGGGCCAGAACTGTTCGCGATTGGTTTGAAGAACATTCTGGACAATTCCAACGCATGATCTGGCCACCTAGATCGCCCGATATGAATCCCATCGAGCATTTATGGGACATCATCGAAAGGTCCGTTCGTGCTCAAACTCCTGCACCATCCACACTTTCACAATTATGGACATCTATACAGACAGCATGGCTCAATATTCCTGCAGAGGACTTCCAACGACTTGTGGACTCCATGACACGTCGAGTTGTTGCACTTTGCCGGGCAAAAGGAGGACCGACACGATATTAACAGTCATCCCATGACTTTTGTTACTTCAGTGTATATATATTTAATATTTGTACTCTCTTTTATTTAAATTGATTTATTTCGCATTAGCAAAGCTGCATATTTATAAAATCAATTTTCCCTCATTTCTGGATTGGATGATGTTTCGGAATTTGTATTCAAGTGCATTTTTGATGTCTAAATACAAATTTACATTTCCTGAATTCATTCATTTAATTTAATTATAATTCCCTATGAATGGCACTAATTGGTTGAGGATTTCAGTAATAAATTATTACAAGGTTGAATAATGCTTATGATAACTAAACATAAATAAAACAAAAAATATCTAGAAACTAATCAAATTCTAATTCTTACAAAATAAAAATAAAAAATTTAATTGTTTAAACTTAGTACACAATGCTTTATATCTGGCTCATTTATTTCTTACAAGTTTGAGCATAACTTTTTTTTTCACTTAGTAATACAAAGTATTGAAAATACTACAAAGCAAAATAAAATAGATATTAAAGATAAAGTACAAAGAAAGTTAAATTTTTAGAAAAATGTTATAAATTATGCATTTCATTCCTTAAAAAAGTGAAAACTTCATGCATAATGTGAACCTTATAATAAACCTCTGCTAAGTACTGGCAATATTTTCATGATCATGATAAGTCTTAAAATCACTAAAAAGGATAAGTAAATTCCAGTCTTTTGGATTTATCCCTCTAATATTTACAAATTCTGTTCAGCATAATTTTTTATAATGACATTTTTAAATGTGATTTCGTTACATAGGCTTGATGACATGATGCAAAAATTACCAAATCCATACAACTTAAAATGAAATAAAAGATCCAAACTCAAAAACAAAATACAGATTTTTCACAGAGGTAAATAAATTTAAAAACCTGCAAACGAAGAAAGTTACAAGATCTTTTTTTTACCGATAAATAACTCCATTGCGATGCAGGAACATCAGGGCCAAAGTGACTTCGGCAGCGTAGAACCTGGCCCGAGGTTCATCAAATTTCCTCGCTTTTTGTATTTGAAACATTAAATCACCTCCATTTACGTACTCCATAACAAAGAATAAGCGATCCTAAAGAGAGAAAACACCAATATAATATTATTGTTGATTTATCTGTCAAAGAATAATACACTTCAAACTTTATACTATTCATTTATGTCTGCAAATAGAAAATATATTTTACGAAGTCATAAAATAACAATATATCATACAGGGATCGATATAATTATGGGTCAGTAGCTAATTTCTAGGCCATTAGAGCTAAAAAGATATATGCTTTAACTCAGCAAAATGTTTTAGATGACAAATAATTTTCTTTTGTTTGAGTCTATAAAACATACTTTTTTTTAAAAAAAGGGTACGTTTCTTTTAATGAAGAAAATGAAATATCATCAATTAATTACAAAAAAAGGACTCAAACTAACTGATTGGTGAAGCTTTTAATTCAGTATTTTACAAGACAAATGAAAAGAATAATGAATAACACTGATCGGATTTTTCTTTTTCAAGGCATAAATATTGTTTTTGTGCAATAATTGTTTCACAGGGGGGGAATGTTATTAATTTTTTATTGAAAAAGTTATTGAAATTTTGAAAAACCCTTTCTCAGTGGGTACATTGCCATCAAGAAGTTCTAATTTCAATGGTCAAATCCAGCAGCTGATACATTCTGTTGAATTCAACCCTTGTGTTAAAATGGAGGCCTCCAAAATGTGTATAACATTTTGTTAAAAATGGTACAATAACTTTTGCAGAACTGCATTGTTAGAATTATAACTTTAATAATTCACTGTCTCATTATACAAATAAAGACAAAATAAAGGAAATTAAATTTGAACCACAGTAACTTTAACATGATTAAACTGCCAATATTTTACAACAGTCAGATTATTTTTTCATTCTTATTTTTTTAAAAATATTTCTAATGAAATCTATACACGAGCATATCATTACTATACCAAGAAAAAGAGAGGAATATACAAAGTTATCATGTTCCAAAAAGAAAACGAAACTACTTGACACACAAAACAGATTCAGTAACATGCATTGGACTCGCATATCACTAGGACTTTTATTAGAATCTAGTTTTCAGCAAGCAGCCATGGTTGATATTACTAGCAGATCACTGAAGTCTCATTTCAAACATAATGAGTTTGGTTGGTTGGTTGGTTGGTTGGTTAAGGTTTTTTGACACAAGAACCATATTTGAACATGCTGTGATAAGTGAATGGTAAAATTAAAGACCAAATTACAAAACCACATATGATAAAAATAAAAGCAGAAAATTATCAATATAAAAATACGTAGTGGGTTAAGAATGTGTTGGGATTAAATCAAAATTATCCTATTTATATCGGCATCATCCACAATCGGTTTCAAATGTTTCGAATCCAGCTCATTCGATATTGTCACACAAGAGCAGAAATTTAAAACGATATGCTAATAAGATGACTCATATTAGCATATCATTGAAGAAGGTGAATTTTTTGTTTATCGACGCACACATAAATAAGAAGTCAAATGTTAAGACAAAAAAGATCGACTGAACTTTTGAGATGTTGGTTGTCGTTGTGTGTATTTCAAGTAGATGTGCGATAAGTACGTTTTTACTTTTCGTTCTGGTTACGAGATGCAACCATGTTTAAATAAATTTCAAGTTATTCTCTAATCGCCATTGCATGAATCTCTTTCTTGATAGATAAATGTAATTTACTAATAAGGTCAAATTTATCTCAAAAGAATGTAAATGAAAAAAAGTGTGCAATAAACACATTACCATGATGCAATGTAAAAGCCAAGCATAAATGGAAGTTAAAAGAGTTAAATGCAAGCGCAAATGCCAATGGATTTTTAAAATTTTAAAATGTTTGTGTGGAATTTTTGACCCAACAGGTTTTGTAATGTTAATGAAGATGAGTTAAAGAAAAGTTAAATGAGATGAATGAAAAAACAGGCATTCGATTAAAATATGTTTAATGGAAAAATCCACACGACATGCAGAGCACTTAGGAGCTGCCTCGCCAAAAATGAGGTATTTATGTGCATAATGAGTACACCCTATACGGAGGCATGATCAGCCTCTTGTATAGGGTGAACAAGCCACAAATCAGTCTTCGGTTTTATTGAATGCAATTTACTGTTGGTCTACAGATCTTTCTTGCCAAGTAACAAAAAGTTGGTGTACAAGTGACCTTTTAGCATCGCAATATAGGAGTGAATGTCACAGAAATGTTGATGCAGATTTACCTGCCATAATGAATAATTAAATGACTGAGAATTAACTAATATTTAAGAAAATATGATTTTAAAAAATCCGTCACTTTTAGCGGCCTCTCTTGTGACACCAAATCTTACCTCTGTCTGATAACAGCAGTGGAGAGCAGTGAGGAAGGGGTGTTTGGCAGATAGGGTGAGAATTCTCTTCTCCGTCATAGTGCAATCGACATCGTCATCTTGCAGAATAACATCTTTTTTCAACACTTTGACTGCATACACTTCATCTGTTCCTTTTCTCTCAGCCAATAAAACCTTTTAGTACAATTGATATAAAAATTATATTACATCAATACATCAAAACTGTACAATAAAATTCAACTACTTGAATTTTATAGTACAATTAAAAGCTAAACCAATACTTTGGAAGCGGAGGGGGGAGGGGCAGGGGAAACTTGCAAAAAAAAAAAAAAGAAAGCTAACAATGTGTAAATGCAGGGAAAAAACTGACACTGATGTTCAAGCAGTGGCATTTAAAAATAAGGAGGTTAGGAAGAATATAAATAATTTTCATTACATCAGTTACTCGGGTCAAGTAAATACATAATTAAACTCTCAGTTCAAAAAAAGTTTTTCCAGATATTTTTCATCTTTGCAAAAAAAAAAAAAGTTTTATTAAATCAATTACCTGTAAAAATTAAGTAAGGACATGAATATTATCAAAGCAAAACATCTAAAATCTTCAAAAGAAGCAAAATTGTAACTTTTTACAAATAAGCATTTGCGCAGTTAATTATTTCACACACACAAATTTAAGCTTGGAAACGGAAGAAAAAATTTTTAAACAATGTATACTTTATAGTATGAAATATTTTTTAAAAACTGCATTCATGGAATTTTAAGAAATGAATAATAAAAATCTACTTTCAAACTAAATGTGAAAAATGGCAAAAGTCAATTTGCCTGCTTGGCCAGTAAACAATCAGAGGGAAATAGTATTAAAACAAAAAGAAATATAATATCCAAAAGTTACACAATAGGTAAGACTAAAAAAATGCATTACTTCAAATCTTTGTATGTCAAATTTAGTTTCACATATAAATGCATGAATTTTAACTAATTAGAAAGAAAAGATAAAAGACTTGGACATCACTTGTTTTGAAGAAAAATTATACAGTAGAAATTTTCTACTTATCAATATAAGATTAAGATAACTATGAAAGTATAAGATAAATGAAATAAAAGTTATTTTGATGGTTATAATTTCATAAACCAATAAATTCCAGGAGGATTTTGATTTTTTTTTTTTTTTTTTTTTTCCATCTATGCAGAATTTTTTCATGAGTTAAAGATATTTTTATTCTTTGTCAAGAGTACAGAATGCATTATTCAATGCATTCTTTTATGTCCAAAGTTGATAACTTTTCTTCCAACTAATACTAAACAATCAAACAAATTTTAAAATGTCATTTATTTTTCTCATGGATTTGGGTTTGAAGTATTTATGAGAAGATCTGAAGTATCTTTGTCATCTTTTTGTTATGTCTAGTCCTCTGCTCAGTAAAATCATTATTAACAACTTTCTAATATAATTGTGTAGCAAGATTTTTTTACATTAAATCAATGACCTGATCATCAGTTATAAACTTACAACTGATGTTAAAAGTTTTTAACTGATGATTAGATTGTTATTAATTAGAATTTTTGAAAAAGAATAAACAAATTTACATTTCTAAATTTTGGATTTGCATTGTTAAAATGGATAATATTAAAAGCAGAAGGGGGAAAATAAAGAGTAGGATATTTTGAGATATTACAGCATTTAAAATTTATTTCTACATTGATGTCCATTAAAATCAAAATTACCTTTCCAAAGCTTCCTTTACCCAAAACTTTAATAAAAATGAAATCTTCTAGACCTAATTTTTTAGGTCTGTCTTTATCAAGTAGTGAAAGATCTCCACGATTGTTTGGAAAGAAGGACTGATACTTCTCAACTCGAGAATCTCCAGAATATTCTGAAAAAATAGAGCATTTTTTTCTTTTTCAAAGAAAAGAAAAATGTTTCCAACATATTTACTTTTGTATTTAGAAAGGTATATTAATACAGTACACATATAAAATTTTATATAAAATATATATAAATAATAAAAGGCTTATTAATTTTTTTGTCTGTATAATTAATGTAGTTGCTGAACTATCTGACCTAGTTAAAAATATATACATAAATAAAATGAAGAATACTTAAATCCCCAAAGTACAGTATAAAAGCATTTGCTATGTGGAATAAACATAAAACGAAACTTTAATATCTTCATTCCAGATTTGATTTTTCACAATCACTTATCAGTAAAATATAAAATAAGTGAGAATGGTGTGTATAGAAATAAAAATTACATTTGGCATTAATTAAATTAGTTACTTTTTGTACACAAATTGATTGCTTGGAACACTATTTGTGGTCCATTTCAATATATTATTTAAAGCATAACTTAGCTTTAATAGTTCCTTTATAAAAGATTTTTAAACTTCAAACTAGGATAAACATTTGAGTTTTTTAATTTTAATTACGTAACACACATGCTTACTTACATATTATATGCAGAGTCTAGTCTTTCTTATTATATGCACAGTCTCATTATATGCAAAATCTAGACATATGTCATAACTGTCTGCTTAATATTAAACAGTCTCTTTCGCAGTGTTGTAACTTCTCTTCACTTCACTTTCTTATTCTCCCTATATGGTTAATTCCAAATTAAATTGCTGCATTGCAATTCAAGTGTATTATGTGAAGATATGCAACAACATTTTTTGCCAGGTTGAAATAAATAAATAATTATAAAAATACAATCATTCAACAAGTGTGATTTCTTTTCTAATACACTTAATATCATAAATAGCCTTGCCACACAAAACTGGAGAAAAAAAAATCCTGTGTTTTTTCTGTACACATATTCAAGATATGAAGAAATGTGCAAATAGCACTTATGATAGCTATAATGCAAAATGACTTTAAGGAGTAGATGGTTGGTTTGATTTTTGTGATTTATTGGCACAAGAGCCATTCCCGGCTAAGCTGCGCCAGATTTTTGTTGAATTAAAAGAAAAATTTAAAAACCCTTAAATAAAAAGACGGTAAAGGTTTTAAAACACATACAATTAGCAAATGTTAACCAGAAAAGAAGAAAAATGTTAAAAGACTCATCAATATCAAGCAAAATACTCATCAATTGATTTTAAAAATTCAAAAACATTTGGATGGTGTTTCTCATGAATCAAGTCTTTTAGGTTAAGAGAATTTGATTTCAAATGGCAATTGCGATGATGATCAAAGGATTGACATTCAACAAAGATATGCTTCACACTAAAATTCACATGACACATAGGACAAAGTGGTCCTCTATCACCAAAAATTGGATGACGGTGAGTGAAATGAGTAAAACTTATACGGAGGGGAGTCAATTTAACATCAGCCTCTCGTATAGGTAGCACAGGCTAAACACCAATAGTGGGTTTTATGGAATGTAGTTTGTTCTGGATCTGCTGATCTCAAGATTCTTGCATGTGGTAAAGATTTGATAAAAATTCGATTTAATGTCACAATATGGGAAGTCCTGAGACAGAGGTGTTGATGCAGATTAAGCTACAGCATCAGCCTCCTCATCGCCTAAAATACCCATGCGACCCGGAACCCAGCAGAGAAGTATATTAAATCCCCTGCTTTGTAGTAACCACAGGTCAAACAAAATTTCCAAAGCAACTGGATGAATGTGGTCTTGGAAACGAGCAAGCGATTCTATGCACTCATGCATTAAAAAGTAGAAGAAGCAAGGAAAGCGAACTGATCCACACAAAAAAATGGGGTAGAAAAAGAGTGAGTTTCTACATTACCCAATTGTGAATGGTATTGTTGTGTGTTTTTTTTTTTGGGGGGGGGGGGCAGCTGTGACTTAAAATCTCTTATTCTTGCAATTGTTTGAGATTCTAGACAGGAAAAAAAATTACTATTTAAAAATATAATGTATTTTTCAGGTTTTTGTAAGAAATTTTGAAATCATCCAGCATTTTCCTGTTTTCTTCCTTTCAGCAAATTTTTGAATTCCTGTGTTTTCCTAGTTTTTTAGGTTTTCTCAGTGGCGATACATTTCTTGGTTTATAAATTACTCAAAAAATATTCAATGAAATAAAATCAAAGTTAAAAGTCCTGACAAAATATAAAAAGAATCACTCCAATGTTTAATGCTGAAGAAGTTACTAGTGTTGAAGAACTTTTCTGAGATTCCCTTTACAAGATGTAAAATATTGATTCAAATATTGTATTTTTCAAAAACAATAAAAATCTCGAAGAAAAAAAACTGAACAAGAATAAATTGAAATAAGTTAATGCAATGTAAAAAGCTATAATTAAAAATACATATTTAGGGGTTAGATTGCCAAAGTATAATTCATACTTGTAAAAATAAATTGAGGTTATAAGCAAATTGAATTGAATTAAATGATTACTACTGATTCAAAAGAAATCATGGAAGCAGGTTCTACCTTGTAAGGTTGAAGATACAAAAACCTTTCAACAGATTACTGCAGCCATTAGAAATTGGAATTAATGACCTTATGAATAGCTACTTAATCATCAGTAAAATCACAGATGTTTAATTGTCAGTAAATCCAAATCGGAAATCAGAATTTGTAAAATAATTTTAACATTTTTTATTACAATTCAAAAGTAAACTAATATCTCCTATTACTGTTTTTGACTTTTACCTGAAAGAGAATATAAATAAATTTAAAAAATCAAATTTATATTATATTGCATAAATAATAGTAATTAATTAAAGAGTGGCAATTTACCTTGTGAATCTAAATCTGAAGGTAAAGGTGAAGTATGCGCTCTTTCTGTCATCTGGCCCATTTTGTTTGGAGATTCGCTGATGGAAGGCTGTGAAGAAAAAGAATGTTAGATAACAACAAAATGTTAGCAGGAGATTTACAGCTCTTATAACAAGAATTTTTTATATGACCAATAATGGTTCATCAGCTCGAAAAGCAAAACATTAGTCAAAAATATGGATTAAGAGAATGCCAATTCAAATTCAATTTCCTAAAACTTTAACTTCATGTACCTAACAATTTTACACTATATATATATATAAACAGACAGACAGATAGATATACACACAACATACATACACATATAGACATATAGACATATATGTATATATATATATATGAACTGCATTTTAGAAAATTACTAGAGGATTTTTTTTAATAAGACACAATAAATATATTAGAACAGATAAGTTTTATTGAGTCTATATATACATGAAATCACAAACAAGCAAATGAGATAAAAACTACAAAAAATTATGGCAACAAAGTCAGGTATTGGTGGGAGTGAAAAAAAAAAAAAAAAAGAAGAAGAAACATCAGCTGGCCAAATGGTAATTCTAACAAATCTAAAATTGAGCGAATGCTAAATTCACAGACAGCAAACCTTGCTTATCTCTTCTTAATTAATCACTTTACGGAGTGTTAGAATTGAATTTTGCATATGTAATTAACTGTAAAGCCATTTGCTGCTCTATCCTGCATGTTGATTTATTTTTAGCCTTTTTGGCTTTTATTATCCTTTTTTTTTTCTCTTCCATTTAAGAAAAAAATAACAAGATTAATCACAAAATTAATTAATTATTTTTTTTTTAATTTTAGGAGCTATTGCAGTTTTGCAAACCCCTAATACATGTAACAAAAATGTTGAGCAAACACTCACCTTTTTCTTCCTGCAGGTAGGCTTTCCTAATTTATCGCTTGATATTCCAAGCGCACTCAGAATTTCTGCCATTTGCTTTGGATTTATGCCACAGTTGTTGGCAACATTCTTCTGACAACGTTTATGAACATTCATACTGCAAGCTTTACAAAAAAATGAAGATGTTTGTAAAAATGCTCAGCAATATGCAATTTTATGCAATAAAATGGTATTCATTTTCATTTGTTTTTGGAGATCAAACTGAAATACTAACACATGCCAAATATATCAGATATGGAGTTATAAGGATGCAAAATAAAAATCTGTAAATAAAAAACTTACATTTTTAGAGATATATAGGATTATTGCTAAATATGGAGTAAGAAAGAACAATAATAAAGTCAACTTTATTCTCAAAAAAAGATGTTTCGTCGTGATATTGGTCGATTTTCTGAATGCCACACAACATCATGAAGATACTGTAATAATATTGTAGCGCACTTTTTGCTACAATATTATTGTAATAATACAATATTACTACAATAATAATAATACAATATTGCTATTGTATTACTAGTATTGTACTATTGTATAATACAATATTACTATTGTAGATACTGTAATAATACTGTAGTAAAAAGTGTGCTACAGTATTATGACACTGAATGTTTTCTTCCATATTCAGCATCTCTTTTCAGCTTTTGGAGATATTTTGTTTGTAAATGATTCAAGAGGAATAGTAATAATTCTGGACTCAACAGGAGATTTATTGCCTTTCACGAGTGAAAGAAATTGCTTGCAATGATAAATACTTTCAAACAAAGAAATAATTTCATATGCCCATTTTTGAATTAAATTACTAATTATAAAATTGACAAATACGGCACCAATCTGGTATGACTGCAGGCAGAGAAAGGATAAATTTGTCAAATATGGAAAGAAAAATATTAACTTTTTAATAAGCAATACTACAGAAACGTAACATAATTTTTTTTTTAATTACAACAAAAGAGTATTTGAAAAAAAGTATATTAGTATTCAAAAGAGAAAAATAAAAAAAATCCAATCACTAATGGAGGGAAAAGAGATTTTTTTAAACATATAGATTATATAATTTATTAAATTAGAGAAAATATTCTATGGAAATAAGATAAGCATCATTAAAAAGGTTTTTTTAAATTATTATTTTAAAGTGGTGTAAATTTTGCACACTCACATACCTCCTCTTCATTCATTTAAATTCATTTAAATCATGACCATTTTAATATGATTTAATTTTGATAGTCATAATAAATATTACAAAGTTACAAGAAGTTGCTTATTGGTTTTTTAAAAGTAAAAATTATTAAAATTGCCTTTTTTTAAATTATGAAACACTAAAATGTGCTATCATATTCACAAAAATAATGCTTCTCGTTTCCAATCCCTCCCCCCTACGAGCAGATTGTTAATAAGCAAAAATATGCTCTGAAATCATTCCAGAAAAGTATAAAAATTTCTTTTAAATTAAAATTCTTTGTCGAAATTCTGCAATATATTTTTTGAAAGCGCACCAACTACAGAAGAGAAAAATAAATTAGTTTTAAATTAAAATGCTTTTAGAAATTCTGCAATATAATTTTTGAAGAGCACCAACTACAGAAGAGAAAAATAAATTACTTTTAAATTAAAACGCTTATAGAAATTCTGCAATATAATTTTTGGAAGCGCACCAACTACAGAAGAGAAAAATAAATTACTTTTAAATTAAAACGCTTATAGAAATTCTGCAATATAATTTTTGAAGAGCACCAACTACACAAGAGAAAAATATGGACTACATTTGATAGTTATGTGTCTAAAGGTCAGACCTGTTCTGCATTGTAAAGGCATGTTTCATCAGACACATAATATGCTATTGATTGTTTAACAGTTCAGAAACATTATCATAAAAAAAGTGTTGGATATAATGAAGATGGAATTATAAAAACAAGATGCTGCATTTTTCTTCAGGAGAAATATCAAAAACAAAGGAATGTAAGTGAATAATGTTCTTACCTTCACACTGCAAACCTTGTCTGAACAATCCGTAAAGCATCGAACCACAATGGTCACAAAATGTAGGCCTTTTATAATTATGAACAGTGAATCTATGAGGGATGTTTATGTTAAATCGACTCCCACCTCCTCCAGCGACCTGAAACACCAATTATTTATGAACAATCAATAAAATTGACAATGATGCAAACTTAGCCATTAGGTCTTAATTTAACTGAGCCGAATGAGGGCTTATCAACTGGAATAACAACGAATAAATTTTAAATTCTTTCACTTCCAACGTTTTTTTAAATTGCTGATTTAAAATCATAAAAAAATGGAATATTCTTTTCTTGACTTTCTGGTAAGATAATACATTAATATATTTCTGGTTTTCTTCATAAAATAATACATTAATTTATTTTTGGTTCTCTTAATAAAGATTTGTTTAATCTGAACATACCATAGAGGTTAAGTTAAGAGGGAGCCTGTAGACTGGCCAAGGTCACAGCACCAGTTTGCTCTCCTGACTTTTAGCACTGTGATTCAGTAAACAGCATTCTAAGTGTTGAAGCATAGTGAAGAAAAACGAGTTTGTATTTTGGCTGTTTTCCTTCTGGCCAATTGGGTTCAAATTTTAATACGGATGTATAAATACAACTATAAAATGATATAACAAACTGCAATTATTTGTCACTGTTTTTAAATTGACACATTTATATGCAAATGAATAAACACGATATGTAGTCAACTCTTTGACAGACTGAATTCAAGCTTTAATACACATATCTGCATTTCTGATGATGAAATTACCAACTTTCATCTACCCAGTTCTTGGAATTTTACAGTAATCGGGAATGATATTTGTTGTTGTTTCTAATCCCAGGTGGTATATACCACCTTTATGAAACCAACGATCTCCAGAAAGCCCAAAAATAATAACGAATCCCTCAGAATCTCAAAATTATCAAAATGCAAACATTCAAGAATAGGATTGGAGGAGGCTTGATCTGCCGTGCACCAGGGACATTCGGCAAAGATCCTCTGTCCTTATTGGAAAGTGAGGGATAGGGTGTGTCCACTCAAAAACCGAGAGAGAGACGCTTGCCATTTTCCAGAGGTATCCAGACGGTGACCCCAACAGGAATTCTGACCAAAGTATCGAGGGTGAGCAGGTGGAAGAACACTCGACCTCGTCTTTCGGATAGAGGTGATTGCAAAATAAGTTAGTAGTGCATCACCATGAAATATGTCAGCTGAGGCTGTCTTAACCAAGTTGAGAGCTATCTCATTACCATTAGCACAAACAACGCCATGAAATATGTCAGCTGAGGCTGTCTTAGCCATGTCGTCAGCTATTTCATTATCATTTACACCAACATCGCCTTGAAATATGTCAGCTGAGACTGTCTTAACCAAGTTGTCAGCTATCTCATTACCATTTACACTAACATTGCCATGAAATATGTCAGTTGAGGCTGTCTTAACTAAGTTGTCCGCTATCTCATTACCATCTAAACCAACGTGTGAGGGGACCCGCTGAAAGTGTGCAGAGAGTTCTGCAGAAAGCCTGGCAGTGAGGTCTAAAATATTCCTGCTAATCTTGTCCCCCACTCTCGTCCAATGAAAAAAGTGCTGCATGTCATATGCCGTTGCAAAAGTGAATGAAAGGTGTACGACTGCCCAGTAGAATCCAAATGTCTCAGAAGACAGTTTCAGAGGATATGTCAACATACTGAAGTCCCTTATAGATTGCAGTAAGTTTGGACCAGAATACAGATCAGCTGTCAGGATTTCTACTCAAAATATCAGTAGCTACTTCAGGAGTCTCAATGTGTATGCCACTATCAAAAACACCACCATCTCCTTCCTTCACTGCCATCGTTGTACATTTTCTGAGTGGGAAATAAAATACTATGACTTCATGCCTCTAATGCATTTTTGAATTATCACACTCATAAACAGACACAATTAAAAAAAATTCACAATCTTCATTTTCTTAATAATTTTTGGACAGAGAAGTATTATATATATATATATATATATATAAATTAAATTTGCATGAGAATCACATAACAAAATCTGTCTAGTTTACAGCATTTTTAGGCACAGAAATATCTAAAAAGAGGAAATTATTAGAATTACTTGAATAATCACATAAGTATGTTGAATAATGCCCTTTACCTTGCAATTAATTAAATTGCAGAATAAGATACTTTTTCGTTAGCCAGGCGCAGCGAGGAGAAATCGCCAAATAATGTAGAATTCCGCCAAATTTTGCGCCATGTGCTTTATTTGTTTTGTTTCGTCATTTGCCCAGCAACTTCGCTCTCGTTTGGCAACAACTGCCCCCCAGCTAACGGAAAAGTACAAAGGATAATTACATAAATACAATGAATAATGTCACGTGCGAAAGTAATTTGCAATCCAATCAATTAGTTTCGAATCAACACACTTAAATACTTTTCAATATGCAGAACACGAAACGAAAACTTTACCTCATCTGTTGTCGCATCTCTGGAACCAGGACACTTGGTGACAACAAATTCGTGACATCTTTTATGAACAACACAAGTACACACTGCAAAGAAAAATGACATGAAAAACAAGATAAATTCAGTAATACCTCGCCCAACAGCCTTCACTTTTAACTCATAGCAGCTGTTGATTTCACTTTCGATATAAGATTTGATATATAATACATGCAATTGCAAACTATATTTAACCTGCAATTTAATAGACCTTTCAATGTTATACCTTTACCAAAAAGGTTACTTAGTTTTAATTTAAAGAGCTAATTTATCGTAACAATTGTGAACTTTTATATTAAAAATATATTTTAATCATATATTAGTTTAAATTATTCTGTTTGCCAGTATTTAATTAATTTTATTTATGATGGATTATCATTTATTGTGAAATATTTTCTTTTTTAATTTATGTTTGAAATAATTATAATCACATTATTAAAGATAAGGCAGTCCCTTAATTTCATTCACTTTATGTTTACAAATAAAGAAATTAGTTATTATTTTCACACGCACAACACAAATAATCGGCATCAATAGTTATGCATTGTTCAAATAGATATGAAGTTATTGAGAAGATAGAATCAGATAAGTTTATTTTTGATATTCTCATAATTACATGCCATTCTCCTGAATAAGTGAATGTAAGAAGAAATTAATTTCTTGTTTCCAAAAAATTTAGAATAGATTATGAGTGATACAAATGCAGAATATAATTAATAAATGAGCTTTTTTAGAACATTTATAGAAACGGTTCTTAGAATGTGTTTTTATTAAATTTATTTTAATTATTTTGCTGTCATACACTAAAGTAATGGGCATAAACTGTTGGGAATAAGTCAAAATTCTCCTAATTATATCGGCAGCATCCGCAATCGGGTTCAAATTTTTCGAATCCAGCTAATTCGATGCAGTCGCACAGGAGCGGGAATTTAAAACGATATGCGGATAAGATGACTCTTATTTGTATATCATTGAAGAAGAGGAATTTTTGTTTTATCGCCGTAAGTGTAAACAAAAAATAAAATGTTAGGTAACAAGATTGACTGAACTTTGTTAGATGTAGTTTTGTTGTCGTTGTGTGTGTTTCAAGCAAATGTGCGTCGTACGATAAGTATGTTTTTTTTTTTTTTACTTTTCGTTCTGGTTACAAGATGTAACCACGTTTAAATAAATTTCAAGTTATTTTCTAATCGTCATTGCGTGGTTCTTTTTCTTAATAGATAAATTGCATTTACTATTTAGGCCTAATTTATCTCAAAAAAATTGGTTATGGGCCAGAATCCCACAATGACGATCGGTTTTTGAACTTATTTGAGGAATTCGGCATTCGGTAATTTATTAAGAAGAAAATATTTAATCTTTAAAGACTGTTAAGTCGGGGAGGCCGCCATGAATAACGATCACGTGACTCCATTGACTTCCGATAATTATCCTACTTGGAAACAGGATATGATAGCTATTTTGTTGGATCGTAATGTGTATGATATTGTATTAGGAAAAGAAATTCCTCCCAGTGACGATGCGACGGAAAAGGAGAAAGCGCGTTATAAAAAACGGTGTAATAAAGCTTTCTCTACTATTTATTTAAATGTTTCCAAGGAGCTCCGGCCTTTGATTGCCGATACAACGGAAGGGTCTTCCCTTCCGTTGTGGGCATGGAAATAATTCAGAAATATTTCCATCCAGAAAGCAGAGCTCGTATGATAGGTTTATTAGATCAATTCTTTTCATGTAGAATCAGTGTTAATGAGAGAATTGGACTCTATGCAGCTAGACTTCGGAAAATAGTAGCTGATTTTCTAGATTGTGGCGAAAAAATCCCTTTGAAATACCAAACTTTTCAGTTAATCAGATTTTTACCAGATTTTTTCGGGGCTGTTGTGCAAGCTATTTATAGATGGCCCGATGAACAATTTACGTTTGATAAGGTTCTAAATGAACTTATAGCCGAAGAAGCTCGTTTGGAACAATGTTCGAAGGACCACGAACAGTTTGCATTACACAGTGCTATTCCACCTGGAACTAGTGCAAGAAATCGGTCAAATTTTAATCGGCCCCCAAGCAAGGAAAATAAATATAATAATTCAGGGTACAATGATAAGAACTTTAGGGGAAACAAAAAGATTAACCCAAAATCTTTCATTGTTGAAACGTTTATAACTGAAAAATCGGATCCGAATGCATGGATAGTAAATAGTGCAGCAACGACTCATTTTTGTTCAGATAAAAAATGGTTCATTAAATTTGAACCATCTACTCAAGCTGAACACATCTATTTCACGAACAGTGCTACATGCCCAATCGAAGGCAAGGGAATTGTCTTATTCAAATGGTCAAAGTTTCCTTTTGAATAATGTTGTTTTTTCTTCCCAAATAAGACACAACTTGATATCTGCGCCCAAACTGGATCAAGGAGGAGCGAAGTTCATCGGACAGAGACGAAAGATTCAGGTATTCGATGGACTCTTCACAGCAACTTTGGGTAACATATCCGAAGCCACCTCCAACTTCGAAGGTAACATCTTTTAATGTTTCAAAATCAGATCAGAAAAATAAAGCAAGTAAAACCAAGCGTTCTGTAACAAAGACTGGTAACCTTACTGAATGGCACCAGAAGTTTGGCCATATTAATACCAAATATATAGGGTCATCTGTGAATGCCGTAAGGGGTTTGCCCATTTTAAAAAACGAAAAGATTGATTGCACATCATGCCGGTTTTCAAAAAGTAGAAGAAAATCTTTCAAACCCTTAGG
This sequence comes from Argiope trifasciata, assembly GCA_026543055.1. Lineage (NCBI taxonomy): Eukaryota > Metazoa > Arthropoda > Arachnida > Araneae > Araneidae > Argiope > Argiope trifasciata. The sequence continues at coordinate 45,544 of JAPMOQ010045431.1, forward strand.
CGGCATAAGATCTAAAGAGCCATTGCAGTTAATATATACCGATATTTGCGGCCCTTTTCCTAAACAAACGCATAACGGTTACCGCTATTTCATAACCTTTATTGATGATTTTAGTCGAAAAGTAACTTGCTTCTTAATAAAAACTAAAGATGAGGCATCGGACGCATTTCGCAAATATCAGGCTCGTGCCGAAAGATTTACCGGCAAGAAAATTATCTGCATACGTTCAGATACTGGAGGAGAATTTAGAGGATTAAAATTTCAGAAAGATTTAGAAAATATGGGTATCAAGGTGGAATTTACAAATGTTCATACTCCAGAACAAAACGGCGTAGCCGAAAGATTTAATTACACGGCTTGCGATGGAATCAAAGCTTTACTAAATAGTAGTGGTTTACCTGAGAATTTCTGGGGTGAAGCTCTCCTAACATTTACTTACTGTTGGAATAGAAGCGTTCATAGGAACTTTAATAAGACTCCATTCGAAATTTATGGTGGTTTCAAGCCCTCAGTTAATCATTTGAAGCCATTTGGAATCGAAGCAAACAAGACGATCAAAGCTACAGATGAGAGCAAAACAAGGCGTAATGGTAGGTTACGCTTTACAAACGAAAGGGTACCGCATCCATTTACCCGAAGAACGCCGGATCATTGAAACGATTAACGTATCATTTGGAAATAAAATGTATAAGGAGGCCAATGATCGCAGCGGAATCGAACTGGACCCTAAAATCGAAGCACCAGTTAAGTACCAAATTTCTGAAAACCAAGAACTCGAATATGACAATTCCAGTAGCAGTAACTCGGATTTATCATCAGATGAAGTATCGTCTCCAGTCTCTAAAACTTCGTTATCCAAAATCTCAGTAAAAACGGAATTAGAGCAATACCAGACAGCGAGCGAAGAGACGGAAGATGAAATTCAGGAACCAGCAGGTTTTAAATGGATTAGAAAAGCAGTACCAAGGAAAACTGGTGATCGTACAGACATTTACTATTACATTTCAGGTCAAACAACACGTCTTCGATCTATCAAAGAGGTTAAAAGATATTGTGAAGATCATGACCTAGAATATAATCCAAAATTATTCAATTTTTCAGGAAGCATACTTTATCAAGGACCTGTGGTAACTGGTGAAGAATTAGAAGCTCCACAATCAAGTGTTGCGTCAACCTGACTAATCGACAAAATTAACATTCCTAGATTTTTCCAGGAAGCCATCGGCTCAAAGGATGCCGTAGAATTTAAAGCAGCCATGGATGCAGAGATGCAAAACATAAAAACCAGAAAAGTATGGCATCTTGTCCCGGCACCACCCAAAGTCAAAGTAATAGGATGCCGATGGGTATATGATCTGAAAAAGAACAATGAAGATAAGCCCGTCCGTTACAAGGCTCGTTTAGTTGCCCAAGGCTTTTCGCAACGTAAAGGAGAAAATTACGAGGAGACTTTCTCTCCGGTCATAAATTTTTCTCTTGTAAGATTGTTTTTCGCCATTTTTGTAAATTTATTGAACTGGATACACTGGCAAGTAGAAGTGAATAGTGCATATCTTTATGCAAAATTGGACGAATCAGTATACATGAAACAACCGCCAGGCTATAAAAGCACAAAAAATCCAGATTACGTTTGCAAGCTAGATAGAGCGCTCTACGGACTTAAGCAATCCGGTAGAGAATGGTTTACCGAAATTTGCAGCGTTTTAGAAAGATTGAGTTTCAAGAAACTGAAGTGGGCAAATGGAGTTTTTATAAGGAATAATGTTATACTTTTGTTATATGTAGACGATATAGTTCTTTTAGGAAAGACGGAAAAGGAAATTAAAATAACAGTCAAATTGCTTCAAAATAGTTTTGATTTAAAAATTATAGGAAAAACGAAAACTCTTTTAGGAATTCAATTTATTGAAGAAAATAACAATATTTATTTATCTCAGGAGAAATACATAAATGAAATTTACAATCGATATAAGAAATTTTTACCGCCAGTATCGTCACTTCCTATTTCTAAAAGCAGTGTTTACTCAAAACTCCAATGTCCCACAACAGATGGAGAAATGAAAGAAATGCAGTGTTATCCGTACAGAAGTGTTATCAGTTGTTTAGCCTTTATTGCAGCTAGAACTAGGCCCGATATTAATTACGCTGTAAATCTCTTCTCGCAGTTTCAGTCTAATCCTGGAGTCACCCACTGGAACGGCTTGATGAAACTATTAGGATATCTACAGGCCACCAGGCACTACAAACTAGACCTTGGTAACATCACCGAAGTATCCCTGACAGCATTTTCAGATGCCGACTTTGCGTCATGTCGAGACGATCGCATCTCAGTAGGCGGACACATTGTTTTCTGTAGCAATGCACCGATCTCGTGGCGAACAGGAAAGCAAAAATCAGTGACATTATCATCCATGGAAGCAGAGTTCATCAGCATATGCGAAACGTCAAAGGAGCTAACATGGCTGAAAAATGTTCTCTCAGAATGTCAACTGCTATTAAGTGCCAATGTGTTCTTAGGTGAGATCTCTTGTAAATTATTCAGCGACAATACAGCGGCAATTCAGTTTTCTAAATCGTCGATAGAAAATAACCGCACTAAGCACGTGGATATAAAATATTTTATCAGGAATCTATTAAACTTAAACGTTTTTAAGTTGCTTTACGTAAATACTAAGTTAAATATTGCAGACATTTTTACTAAGGCACAGACAAAATTTCAGCTTAAGAAATTTAATGAGAAACTATTTAAAAATTGTGAAGAAGTGAAACATTAGATTTTTATATTGGTATTTTTTTTTTAAATATTATATCAGATTAATATCTTGTGCAAATACAAAATGCATTTTTTTTCTATTAAAAATGTCTTTGGAAACATAATATGCATTTTAAGTTAAGAAATTATTTTTGTGAGAATTTAAGATTTAAAAAAAAAAAAAAAATCTCCTTTTTTTGTCAACTGAATCTTTTGCAAGAGCTGTTTCTTCTAAATGTTTGTTTCTTTATTAGAATTGATTAAATTTATATACAAATATTATTAGAAAATTGTTTTTGTAATGTTGTATATGTGCTGATTTATTATCACTGTGTAATACTTTTATACATATCTAAGTTAAGATATTTGATTTTTTAAATGTAGTTTGAATCTTGTAAGTGCGGCGATAAAGCTCGTTTAAATTGCTTTATTCAATTAAATTTTATAAATCAGAATAATACTTAAAATAAACAGCTGAGATACTGCCGAGGGGAGGCATTTGTTGGGAATAAGTCAAAATTCTCCTATTTATATCGGCAGCATCCGCAATCGGGTTCAAATTTTTCGAATCCAGCTAATTCGATGCAGTCGCACAGGAGCGGGAATTTAAAACGATATGCGGATAAGATGACTCTTATTTGCATATCATTGAAGAAGAGGAATTTTTGTTTTATCGCCGTAAGTGTAAACAAAAAATAAAATGCTAGGTAACAAGATTGACTGAACTTTGTTAGATGTAGTTTTGTTGTCGTTGTGTGTGTTTCAAGCAAATGTGCGTCGTACGATAAGTATGTTTTTTTTTTTTTTACTTTTCGTTCTGGTTACAAGATGTAACCACGTTTAAATAAATTTCAAGTTATTTTCTAATCGTCATTGCGTGGTTCTTTTTCTTAATAGATAAATTGCATTTACTAATTAGGCCTAATTTATCTCAAAGATAAACAAAATACAGCTTATCTGTGTGGTAAGCTCATTTAAAATTCTTTTGAAACTAAAACTTTAATAAAATCCTTTTTTTTTTTTTTTTTTTTTTTACATGTTCTTTCTTTATTGTAAAGTCGCAGTTTATCATTTTAGCCAAGAGGCTTCAATGAGAAAGTTTTTGTCCCGAAGAAATGAAAAATGCAAGAGGGGTGGACGAGAAGATTTCTTACCTTGACACTGATACCCTTGTTTGCCCAGGCCCCTGGAAGAAAAGAAAAATGCATTCAAAATCAAATAAGAATGAAACAATATTTAAAAATGCCTTTCATACTGAGTAAAAATTTCATTTAAAAATTACACACCTAGTTGCTTTAGAAAATAAGAAGAAGATAGATTAAATACGTGCAAAACTCTTTAAAAAAAATTTGAAATATTTCACGTTAAGCAATAATTACACAGCAGTTCTTGTGAAAAAGGAATATTCTCAACCCCATATTATATATATATATTACGATCAAGCCCGATGGTCGGCGAAATCACGCAATGGTCGCGGAGTGTGGTCAATGCCCGAAGTACAGTAAAAGTCCTTCATTCGCGTTTTCACTCTTCGCGGATTAAAAACATGCGACCCAATTCCTGTATGCACGGCTAAACATTTCTTTATTCGCGGATCTGATGAGTACATGCATACATCATAATAAAAGGATTCCAACCCAATATCCTTTGCGAATGCCATCCAATGGACTCATAAAAAAAGTAAAATAGATCTCATTACAACTTTGTCTGAAGTATGTTGTTAAATGAAAGCATAGCCGAAACGTGAATGGAATAGGACGAGGTGGGAGCAAACAGATGGAATCAAGTTACATTCAGGAATGGCTTGAATTACAAGATGAAGATCTGACTGAAACCGACTTTGCGGAAATGTTCAATTCACGGTCCATTGAAGAAGAGGCTTCCACAAGCACTGGAAAAGTGACATTTCATTTGAAAAATCTGAGTGAAGGTTTGAGAATGACAAATGAGCTTTGCGATTTCTTTATGAACATTGATCCGTCCATGGAACGAAGTCTTATTTCTAAGAGGCAAATGGCTAATGAGACTGCATCAGTCGGAATGGAAGGAACTGCCAAGCAAGAGAAAATGACAAAATTCCTCAAACCATTGCTTACTGTACCGGAAATGAATAGTATCTATGTCACTTTGGCCGGTCACTTCCCGAAGTGCCCTTCCTGCCCAATGTGCTGAAGTTACACTCGATGCAGTTGCACTACACAATCGCTGCAGACGTAAAAATAACAAACTGCTGTGCAATTCGAAATGTCATCAAAGATCATCTGGTAAAAAGGGATGGCATTAATAATTTTCTGTAATAAACTCATTCAATGGATAATGGGACTGCTTTTCTCCAAGGGACCAGAGACCAGGAGGTTTCTGGTACTGTGAGATTCTTAAGGCCTTCTCACACCGTGAAATTTCGCCAGCACTTTTCCGGTCAAGAAAGTTACATTATCGACCACTTTTTCTAACCAGCTAGAAAATGCCGTCGGAAACAGTGTCCGCAAGCGAAATTCAACCCATCATGGGAAAACTTTGAAGTGACGTCACTTCGTTGTCGTTTGCCGACGGAAAGTGCCGATGATATTTTTCCGTGTGATAAGGTCTTTGCTCCCTAAAACGTCTCCCTTCAGACTGCAGCCAACCTAGGGACACCGTATCCCCTGGTCCTTTGTTCCGAAGGACGATCCTAGGGGCTGTGGAAGGTGAGATGTGCTCGGAATAGAACTCGGGATCTTTGGGTCTTTAGCCTAGTAACCTAACCACAGGACAAAAGCAATTGCTCAGTCCCGTAGATGTCATCTGTCTTATTAAGATATCACCACAGACTCACCCTTCAGTGAGTTAGACGAACAATATGCGTTGTTGTTGAGTGATGATGAATTAGTTTGTTGAGTGAGTGGTTGCTGTGGGTAGCTGTTGTGTCTAATGCGCCCTGCCCATGTTTGTTTGGTGAGCGGAGAGCTTTTTAGTCGCATTATGGCGAGCCTGCGTGAATGGTTGCGTTAAATGAGTCTGACGACTTTTAGTTGGCGCCACATCAGCTGCATGAAGGTTGAAATTTCATTGTTCGAGATCACCATAGCGGGATGTGATGTTGGCTCAGAATAGAACTCAGAACCTTTGGGTCTGAAGCCCAGTAACATAGCCATAGGGCGAAAGCATGCTCATGCCCCGTAGATGTTATCTGGCTTATTAAGATATCACCACAGGGCCTAAGAGGGGTGGATTCGTCGGAAAACTCCTCTGTGGAAGCTAGAATGTGACTTTCATTAGCATTACGGTATACAATCCTCTAACATTTGCTCATGACTTTTTCTTCTGACTTTGTCCGATTGCCCCATGCCATATTATATATATATATATACACTGAAGTGACAAAAGTCATGGGATAGCAATATGCAAATATACAAATGGCAGTAGTATCGCAGCGAAAAAGTTTAAATGCGCAGTTCGTTTTCCAGAGTTTTCATTTAGGTTCAAGTTATTCATGTGAACAGGTTTTTCGTGATTTATGGCGGCACGACGAGATTTAACAGACTTTGAACGTGGAATGTTAATTGGAGCTAAACGCATGGGTCATTCCATTGCGGATATCGTTAGTGAATTCAACATTCAGAGATCCACAGTATCAAGAGTGTGCCGAGAGTATGAAATTTCAGGCATCACATCCCATCATGGACAGCGCAGTGGGCGACCACCTGCACTTAACGACCGAGACCACCGATGTCTGTGTAGAATGGTCAATGTTAATAGACTCGCAACACTTCGTCAAATAACTGCAGGAATCAATGTGGGACGTACGAGGGACGTGTCCGATAGGACTGTGCGGCGAAATTTGTCTTCCTTGGGCTATGACTGCAGAAGACCAACTCGAGTGCCTTTACTGACAGCACGACATCGCCTGCAGCGACTCTCCTGGGCTCGTGAGCATATCGACTGGTCCCTAGACCAGTGGAAAACGGTGGCGTGGTCAGATGAGTCACGATTTCAGTTGTTACGAGCTGATGATAGAGTTCGAGTGTGGCGCAGACCCCACGAAGCCATGGACCCAAACTGTCAGCAAAGCACTGTTCAAGCTGGTGGTGGCTGCATAATGGTGTGGGCTGTTTTTACAGGGCATGGACTCTGTCCTCTGGTGCAACTGAACCGATCATTGACTGGTAATGGTTATGTTCAGCTGCTTGCAGATCACTTGCAGCCATTCATGGACTTCACGTACCCACACAACGATGGGATTTTTATGGATGACAATGCGCCATGTCACCGGGCCAGAACTGTTCGCGATTGGTTTGAAGAACATTCCGGACAATTCCAGCGCATGATCTGGCCACCTAGATCGCCCGATATGAATCCCATCGAGCATTTATGGGACATCATCGAAAGGTCCGTTCGTGCCCAAACTCCTGCACCATCCACACTTTCACAATTATGGACGTCTATACAGACAGCATGGCTCAATATTCCTGCAGAGGACTTCCAACGACTTGTGGACTCCATGACACGTCGAGTTGTTGCACTTCGCCAGGCAAAAGGAGGACCGACACGATATTAACAGTCATCCCATGACTTTTGTCACTTCAGTATATATATATATATATACTGATGGAAAAAAATCCCAACACCAAGAAAAAATTATTGTACAGTAATGAAATTTTAGAAATACATTTGTCTAGGTAACATATTTAATTGATTAAAGTTTCAAGATCACAGGTAGAGCCATTGGCGAGAAGAGCCATTTCAAATCAGATCTCCACTCCGATCTCCAATGAGCTCTAGCTTGATACTACTCACGTCGCAAACGGCAGTGGTTTGGAGTCAGTGGAACGCACTGCACAGGGCGTGTGGCTCGAAGCTGTCTTTGAAGTAACCGATTTGTAACAGTTCGTTGTGTCACTGTGGTGCCAACTGCAGCTCGAATTTCAGCTGCAGACGCAGTACGATTAGCCACAGCCATACGCCGAATACGACGGTCTTCCCTCTCAGTAGTACCACGGGGGCACCCGGAACCTGGTCTTCTTGAGGCAGCACCTTCCCTTGACTACTACCGCCAATACTCATGCACAGTGGATACATTCCTTCCAAGTCTTTCAGCAATATCGCGGAAAGAAAACCCACCTTCTCGTAGCCCTACAACACGAACTCGTTCAAACTCAGTGAGCTGTTGATAATGGCTTCTTCGTCTTCTCAGTGGCATCCTTGACTAACATTAACCCACTACGTCAAATCTCAACTGTAAATAACGATCACGAGCCTTACAGCGCTTATTTAAAGCAAACCTCATTTGCATGTTCATAGTGTCGCTACTAGCGCCACACTTACGCGCGTAGCTCGAAATTTGAATCGACGTCATCTTTCAGATGTATAAACACGCCTACCAAATTTCGTTTATCTAGCACAACTCCTTCCTAATGTTGGGATTTTTTTTTTCCATCAGTATATTATATATATATATATATATATATATATATATATATATATATAGTAGGTTGGTAGTTGTGGTTTAATGGCACAAAAGCCAAACTTGGCCATACTGCGCCAAGCATATGGTATTATATAAAACTTGAAGTTGTAATGTAAATGAATTTTGAAGTTACTGCAGTTGATGTAAAAACACGAATGTAAAAGCACGAGGTGTGAAAATCAGTCAATAAAATTTTAAAATTTCTCAATCATAGAAGACCAATTTTTGAAACAATTAACTTTATGAGTTAATAAAACAATTCCAAAAATAAGCTCTAAAAGAGATTAAAAAGTTGAAAAGCAGCTAGATACAAGTAAAAAGGTTATTCGCTTTTAAAAATGTAAAAATATTTGGATGGTATTTTTCATCCACCAAGTCAGTTAGACTTACGGATGATTTATTGAAAATGTTGACACGATAGGAATGATACATAGGGCATATATATAGTAGGAGTTGCATAATTCTTATCTTTTCTTTTGGATACTAGATGGTGATGCCTGATAGGCTATCCCATAATGCATTGCGCATGGCAAGTGTAATCAGAATGAAATCTGATAGTGTATTGCTAAGCTGCACGCGTGAATGTCTTGTTATGCCTTGTCTTTGTTTTTCGGTGTGTGAATGTGGCTGTTAAAGAAATGTTCCTGAAAACATAAGTCCCGTTGCTTCCTGCACAGATCATAATAATCGACATTCCACCATAATATAATGATAATTTTCAAACGTGCTAGCATTGCTTAGTGCTTGAAGTGAAAACAATATTTCTGTAAACACGAACTGTTATTTTGTAATTTCCGAGATCTTAAAGCCGTTTCGTAATGGATTCATCTTACAACAGGAGTCGAATCCTTCAACATTTCCCACTTGAGAAGGAATGAAGGGATATTTCCACATTAGGGGAAAGAAAAAATACTTTTATCAGAGCTATTATCAAACGCGAGTCAAGGTTTTATTTATTTTTTAAGAACGCATCCGTTTTCAAAGAAGCGTACGTATTAATTATGCAATACTGGTAAAAGTAGGTTTAAAGAGCCAAATAGGCGTAGTGAGTAAGTGCTGCAAAAATTAAGCACTTTTAAACACTTTTCAAGCAACACAGACAAAAAAAATTAAGCTCCTTTGTACATGTGCGCATACGTATACCTGCGTATTTTCCAATCCAAGATTATTTTCTGATTTATTATTATGCAACATTTTTATTGAAAATTTTTAATTTTAAATATGCATTTTTTTAATTTTAATATTTATTACTGTATTTACTCAATGTCTTCTAGAGTAAAACAAATGTCTTTTTGGTTTTGACAAAACTAGAAAAGGACAGAAATTAAAAAATTGTTTGAACATTTAAACATTGCCAAACATTTAAGTCAACTATTTAGAACACTTCATGTAAAAGAAGTTCAAACATTGCTAGAGGTAGACCATTTCGGTATATTTCATGTTTCCCTCTTTCGGAAGAACCATTCCGATATTTCAATACGGTGCCCGAATCTTGAAAAAATAAGCGAAAAAAAAAGGTTCATTAATTACTATCATAACATGGATCCCTTCACTGAATGCTTCCCTTTCGTCTGTTTCTTTGTTTGCAGATTACTTTATACTTTGCTTTGTTGCTTACTTGCTTTGTATTATTTTATTTTAATTGCTTTATACTTTGCTTTATTGCATATTATTTTGCTTTATTTTTGCATATTTTTAGCAAACAACGATCCATGACTGTTATCGATTTAACGCATTCATCGACTGTAGAAACAATAAGAGAATATCTTATGCGGAATTTAACCAAAGAATATCTTCTTTGCACTTCTCTCCAAAACCAAGCACTTTAAGTGTGCTTAAAAACAATTTTCAAATTTAAGCACTTTTCATGACGGCTACGCACCCTGAAAACGTGCGATTGAAAGATGTTGATGAAACCTTCATTGCCTACGCGACATCGAGCTTCGGATTGTTTGTTGCCTTCCGCCGTCGAGTTAACCGCATATTAGCAACAATCATTCAGTGCGAGCGTGCAGAGGCGTTCCACTTACCAGATGAATTCTCTGCAGTGCGAGCAGAAAGTCGGTTGCCTAAGAATAGTTGCCATAAATTTGTGACCGTTGACCTGGTGAACGCGTCTGCGCATGGCCCCGCGCCGCCTGTTGAGGCCCTGCCTCTCCTTGAAGACCTTCGGCTTCTGGCTGGCATTCTCTGAAAGCAGAAAAGGAGGCATTCATGGACATGGAAACAACATGCAGGCTGCTCGTCATTAAAGAGCAGATGACTCTATACAATCAGTGTTAAACACGGAACATATGACTCTTTATGCAGTGTTAAACATGGAGTAGATGACAATTTAATTAATGTTGGACACGGAGCAGATGACAATTTATATAATCAGAGTTCAACATGGAGCAGATGACACTTTATATAATTAGTGACATATATGAAGCTGATGACTCTACATAATT
>JAPMOQ010045431.1:63137-105383 GCA_026543055.1 Argiope trifasciata
GTGCGTGCGTGCGTGCGTGCGTGTGTGTGTTTGTTGGCGCTCTACAGGCCACACCGTTCCACCTAGAGCTCCAAATTTGGTACATGTATACCTTAGAGGTCGGGAATGTGCACCTCGAAGCCCTTTTTTCGAATTTTTAATTAGAATTTGAATTAATTAAAATTTAAGCGAAATTTCGACGTTTTTCCGCTATAAATTCCGAAAATAGTATCGCACAGACATGATTTTTACATCCATTTAAAGGTTAAAAAAATTGGCTTTCTAATGGTATCAGTGTTTTAATGTATAACGTAAGCTTCTATTTTTAACGAATTTTGAAAGAAATATTTTAACCATGTTTTTTTTAGCACGCGACTGGATAAAATAAAAGAGTGACGGAAGTTCAAATAAAAAAAAGCTATCATCGCAAAATAAATCTAAAGAAATGCAACTTTCAGCACGTGATAAATGAGATATTTTCTAAAAAAATAAATGCAAAGCCAAGGTTTCTATGATCGTTTGAATATCTAAATAATTAATCGTTTGCAATATCTGTATCATTAATTCAATAATTTTTTCCCTTTTTCGCTTTCTTTAAAAAAACATATTTAATATTTTGGCAACATCACCGAAAAAAAAAATTTTACTTTCAGGCCAATCAATGCCCAGAATTACTTCACGGCTAATGAATATGTGATTTAATTGAAAATTTTAGAACGCATTACTCATGGCGAACCAGCTGGTCGCCAAAAGCTGCTAGTATAATATAAGCTGAATCCTCTGTCAACAACTGAAATTAAACAAAGGATTATCTTCGGTCAAACATACGGGTGTAATGCTTAAACGCTCTTGCTGTACCAAGTATCGAAAAAGAAATGGGAAAAATTTTCATTTTCCTAGTGTAATCAATAACAAAAACATAATGGCGCATTATTAAATAAATATGCGAATGTCCGGTTTGTTTGTTTTTTTTTCTTTGCAAAAAATTTAAGGCCCCAAAAAATGATTTCTTGCTCCCGTGCCCCTTCATAGAGAAGGCCGTCTCCGGCTGACACGGTCAAAAACGTATCCCAAAGCACATAGTTTTTTTTTTTTTAAATTGCCCATACAACAACAGCGGGGAGCATTTCAGACCTGAGGATGAGTAGCTTCAGGAATGGTGGTTGGTTCTCGTCATCCTGGTAGATACGTGACTGGTTTGAGGTCGGCTAACCACCTTCACGCACACACAGAGAGAGAGAAACGAATTACTCCTACGGGAGAGGTTGAGCTGTAGCCACGCAGAGGTCGCTTTTATTACTCACTAGCTATTTATTACCCGCGACTCTGCTCGCGTGGAAGTTTTAATATACAGTAAAAGCTCCTGTTTCGCGTTTTCACTATTCGCGGATTTAAAAAAATGCGACCCAATTCCTCTATTCGCGGCTAAACGTTTTTTTATTCGCGGATCTAATAAGTACATACATCATCATAAAAGGATTCCAATAGGTATCCTACCCAATATCCTTTATAAAAGCCGTCCAATGGACTAATGAAAAAAGTAAAATAAATCGTATTACAACTTCCTCTAGAGTATGTTATTCAAGGCAAACTGCAAACATAGCCAAAATCACGAATGGAATAGGACGAGATGGGTTCGAACAGATAGAATCATGTGACATTCAGGAATGGCTTGAATCGCAAGATGTCGGTTTCAGTCAGATCTCCTTGAAGGAAATGTTCAATTCACAGCCCACTGAAGAAGAGGCTTCAATAAGCCCTGGAAACGTGACATTTCATTTGAAAAATCTTGGTGAATGGCAAATGAACTTTGCGATTTATTTATGAACATTGATCCGTCTATGGAACGAAGTCTTATTTTTAAGAGGCAAATGACTAATGCGACTGCTGCGTGTCAGTTTGAATGGAAGGGGCTTTTAAAAACGTCCAAGCAAGAGAAAATGACAAAATTCTTCAAACCATTGTCTAAGCCTTAAGATAATAATTTAAAATGTTCAAAAACTTCAATTAAATTGATTTTTTTCACCTAGGAACGTATCCCCTATAATCCCATGTAAATGACCGAATAAAGAGCTTTTAACGTATATGTACGAAAAACTATCAAATAATGACAAATCAAAAAATGAAACCTAGCCTAAAAACGATACATTTAAAAATATAAGCATAGACGAAAAATATATAACATGAATACAGTTTCAAAACAAAGACACACAATTAACGTAAATTATTTACATTGTATACCGAAAATAAACAGCAAATCGAGTCCGGTCAAATCCGTTTTATTTATGGATCGGGATGGAGATGGCTACAACAGATCATTTTTAAACATTTCATTTAAATGAAAACACAGTTGGTCAAAAGTCTCGCGCGAACTTTCAACGCCAGTTGGTGTAACGCACATGTTTGACTTTTCTACACCAGTTGGAGTAACGCAATGCAGATTAGACATTTTTCATTTCCTTAATTCTGTTTCCTTTTCATTTAAAAGCACTTCGGAATGAATCCGAAAGATCGATTCATTGACAACATTTGATTTTAAATACATCAAACACAAAGAAAATAAATAGAATCGTTTGAAATCGGTCGAAATTCTGGTAACCCTAACCTTATTACTGTTGGGAAAAAAATAATAACTGGAGAACTTTTGCTTTGTTGATTTGAAAAAACTTTAGATTGTTGGCAATATTTTCCAGGGATACGGGTTTGGTTTGGAAGGCTTAACATTGTTTTCGACCGTTTATCTCAAACGATTCTGTTTATTTTCTTTGTGTTTGATGCATTTAAAAATAAACATTGTTAATTAATCGATCCATTCAAATATTGTACCTATATTAATCGATCATTGTACCCATTTTTTTTAAATGCTTCGCATTTAAAAATAAACATCGCTAATTAATCTATCCATTCATAATGAATCTGAGAAAATTTTGTTGAAAACTTCTTAAGATATGACATCAATTAAGCAAAATATTTTTTTAGTGACGTTTAAAAACGCAACGACTCTGTATTCAGTACCCATATTTAAAAGAAAAAAGTTTCCACCCTGTAACAAAATGCTCTTATATTAATTGCAAATTAATCATTTCCATTTTAAATCAAACCAGAGCTAACTGAATCTTCGAGAGAGATCCATATTACGTCAAAGCTGAAAGCAAGGTTTAAAATATTTCGATGAAGAATCTACTAAAATAGAAGTGACAAAATATTTAACCATTCTCATTTGAACGAGCATTAAGATTGGCCAACCCGGCTGGTCGTCAAAGGCGGCTAGTCCTAAATACAGGCGCTTGAAGATCATTTGAATGGTCAAGAACATTTGGCAAACCGAACGACAAGCTTAGTTTTAGCCATCAAAAACAAGGAAAGAATGAGATTTTGCTCACAAATATTCCATTGCTCATCTGCTGAGAATTTCTTATAAAATCTAAACATCTTTAGAATAAATGTTATTACAATTGAAACAATTACAGCCAAGGAATCGAATTAATAAAGAATCCGGTCTGAGGACTTTCTCAAGGTCACCTTCAGACAGGGATTCAAACCAGGGATTTTTTCTGTTAAGGGGGTCTGACTTGCGTCAAGAAATTGACCCCCAGAATTTTGAGGTTTTGGAGATAAGATTAGTATAACAAAAGAAAAGACATCAAATTTCAGGTTGTATGACTCTTTCGTACGAGTCATTTGCGTAAGAGTCATAAAACTGTCAATAAATGGTCCCGTTTACAATGGGATTGTGTTACTGTAAAGGATGAGTTTTTGAAGAGGCTGCAACATTTTAAACGTTATCTGAAAGTGTCAGATTTGGCGAGAGTTAACATACTTAACAAAATTTCGAATACTTAATGTTGTTTAATACCATTTCATGCGATATTTTCCTCTTGGTTTTTTATGAAGCTTGAATTGCTTTTCAAGGAGTTTATTCAAAAAATATGATAAAAATTAATGACCAATGATATTTTTTTCATATAAATACTATATCGACTTTGGAACAATAATCTAGATTTTGGTAAATGAATTATTTTACATGAATATAACGATTTGCATTAAACAAAAGAATTTTGGTTTCATTAGTTTTTATTTTATTTCTTCTTGATTCGTTTGTTTAATTTAGTAAGTTTGAACACTGAAATGTATGTTACTTAAATATAGGAACTTTAAAAAAAATATTGTTTCTTAAGTATGGAGTACAATTAAATGGTGTAAAAGCATTGAAATTATTTGTAAGATGGGAATAGTTATAAAAAAAAATCTTGAAATGACGTAAGCAGTAAGAAAAGATTCCAACTACGAATGTTAATTTTCCGTGCTATGTATTTCTTTTACAAATTTAAACTTTTCTGTTTATCATTGTAGATTTAATTTCAATGCTGTTACATTTAAATGAAAAATCTGCTCAGATAAATTATTTGTTCATTATACGACTTTGAATTTTATTTATGAAATATTGTTATTACACGGTGCATAAAATAAATAGCTTACTAAATCAGAAGTATATTAATATTTTGCCAACTGATCCTTTTTATCTGCGAAAATCTGTAGGTGATATTAGCTGAATTCAAATTTAATTTTCTTCTAGTGACACTATTTATTAAACCCTAATTACAAATCTATTGATAAAATATAAAACAGAATTTAAAAAAATATTTACATTAATGTACGTAGTAATAAATTTACATTAATATATGCAGTATATGTTCTTCAGAAACTTTAATTTTTTTTATAGATCGTTTCTGTATGTAAAATAAGCCATTAACAATGGTATTAAATGAAGCTCTGGTAATTTACCCTTGAACAATATAAACCTACACCATTATTGAAATCTTTACTGATTATCTATGCGTTTTTTAACCATATTTTAAGCAGTGTAATTATTTCTAATTTCAGAAGAATTCATGGCCATTTTAAACCTTCCAGGGGTCCTGTGATAATGCAAATCTCGAAACAACCTTTTCCCTCCAAATTTTTTACTATGTATTATGTATTTGATTCCCAGAAGTTCAAAAGCTTTGAACAGATTTAATTTCAAATAGTAGGAAAGTTATCAATTGTTAAATTCTTTATTGACTTATGTACTATTAATCGTTTGAAATGTACATTTAAATGATCAGCTTCTCTTAAAACAATTAGAATCGTTTGTGATGGTAATAATTGAGTTTAGGCGTAATTTTTTAGAATGGAATTTCTGTTTTACATTTTCTTTTAAAATTTATTGATTTTTATTTGAGAACTATATTTAGCATACTTAGACTGTGAATGAATAATTCAGAGAATTCAAGCGTAGTAATGCAAGCGTTCTTGATGTATTTCGTCGTATACTTTAAATTTACCATCTTTGTCGTCCAGTTATCTGTCTGTCCGTCTTTATATATATATATTATATATATATATATATTGAACAATAAGGTATAAGACATGAGGAAATATTCCTGCGTACGGTTTATATACGTATTTTTTAAATTTTAAAATGCTGTAAAAACTGTTTTTTTTACTGTAAATTTTTAGAAAATAAAGTCAATATTTCTTTTATTTTTTAATTAAATTTTAAAAAAATCACTTTTTTATCCTTCAATGTAAATATTTGCCAAATTTCATAGCTAAACGGTATGGTGTGTTGAGAGCCAGCATATCTCGTAGACATAGAGACAAAACTTTTTTTCTTATGTTTACGCATCAAAACTTAGTTAAAACGCCAATACCCTTTCCCGCCAAATACTCTTGCCAACAGATAACATGTTTTTTGCAAACCTAGACTAATTACTCCCTACCCCTTTTTTTCAATGGGCTTAGAGTGATTTATTGGTCTTTTATGACCTGTACGGAAGTGGTAGTACGCATTTGTCCCAATACCCAAATTTTATACAACGGTAAGTAAAAAATCGCAGCAAACCAGAAAAACATGAAACCATGAGGGGTCAATTTCTCGACGAAAGTCAGACCCTTCACAGAAAAAAATCCCTGGTTTAACTCCCTTTCTGAAGGTGATCTTGAGAAAGTCCTCAGACCGGATTCTTTATTAATTCGATTCCTTGGCTGTAATTGTTTCAATTGTACTAACATTTATTCTAAAGTTGTTCAGTTCATTTGTGTTTTAGTAGTTGCAGCATTGGCGCTCACTAAATACAATGAATATTTATTCAAAATGTTAAATAAATTTCCGTAGATAAAATTCTTACATTTCTGGATTGATATTATAAAATCTAATAAATAATTTCAAAACAGCATGCGTAAAAAATAAACACAAATTAATTCCATTTGAAAAATGCAAAACATTCCAAACTGAATTCCATAACAGTCATTCCAAGTAAAAGCAGTTTATTAACCATTTCTCCTCTACAAAGCCACAAAGAGGAAGATAATAAAACAATGTCGGCACTTAATCAGTTTTTACAGTGTTTTTCATTTCTTCCATTGCCGTTTTCACTACGCAACACACTAAATCTTGGATCTGTTTCTATTTAAAGATATGTTTTTCGAATATAATAAAATGTTAATCAATTATGTGGAGGTTTATTTTTTTTTTTTTATTTAAGGTATCCGAATACTTTAAAAACACAGGTTATCGACCACATTGGGGAATTCATTTTTTTTATTAATTATTATTCCTTGTAATTCAGACTCTCCACTTTCCAACACAGTTTACCTTTTCTAGGAAAAGGAAGACTATCATCCAAGGTCACCTATTTTTCAGCTAAAATGTGTCTTCCATTTTCTCAACACATTCATTTTCATAAACATTCTCCACCGTTACATGATATCCAAAAACTAAGAGATGAACTTACATAAAAAGTTCAGCGTGTGCTTTAAATAATACGGGCAATGAAATGTACCAAACGTTTCATTGCTTGTGAAATACTCTTTCATTTACAGGTGTTTTTTTGAAAAAATGTAATTATAAATTAATAGGAAAAATGCCTATATACGTACATTTCTTTCTTTGCATCTCATCCTTTTTCTCAGCTGTTGGTTCACTTTATCCATCCTCATGTTCTGTAACTTGGCGTGCAAAGAAAAGCAGAATTGCTGCATTGCCATTTTGTGAAGAGTCCAATTTCATTCAGATTTACAACACATTTCTCAAGATATATTTCCAAACAGCGTTGTTGCAGTTATAGCATTATTCACATCTCTTTTAGAACAATCGCATTTCCTTACATTAAACTTGATAATACTGAACGAATACGAATCACGAGATGCAACAAATAATTTTTTTCATTACCATTCTGAAAGAACACCGAGCTTTACAATTCTTAAAGAATACACAAATCTAATACATAAAAATGAATATTTGTTTGTAGAATAGAATAATAAAAAAAGAATGAATACTATTTATTCTTCTTCTATATATATTCTTACATTTCAGAAAATAAATATTCTTCCTATCTTCTATATTATATATACTTACAATAAAGCTCAATGTGTGTGTGTGTGTGTGTGTGTGTGTGTGTGCGTGCGTGTGTGCGTGCGTGTGTGTGTTGGCGCTCAACAGGCCAGACCGTTGGACCTACAGCTACCAAATTTGGTGCATGTGTACCTTGGTGGTGCACCTCGGTTTAGTTTAGTTACATTAACGTCCCGTTTAAAGCAACACGGGAGCTATTTTGGGACGGACCTCATAATTTTGAACCACGGTCAGATGACGAGGACCACACCTGAACTGGCAGCCCCTTCTCCACCTGAACTGGCAGCCCCTTCTCCACACCAGCGGGAGGACATTTGGCCTGACAGATTTAACGTGCAACAGACCCCTCACACGGCGGTTCTTCGGTGGAATCGAGTCTCGAACCTGAGACCCTCCGGTTCCGAAGCCGAGACTTTACCAACGGGCCACCGCGGCCCAGGAGATGCACCTCGGAGCCCGTTTTTTGAATTTTTAATTAGAATTTGAATTAATTAAAAAGTAAGCAAAATTTCAACGTTTTTCCCGCCATAACTTCCGAAAATATGATCGCACAAACATGATATCAAATTAAAGATTAAAAAATTAGCTTTCTAATGGTATCAATGTTTTAATGTATAGCATAAGCTTCTATTTCTAACGAGTTTTTAAAGAAATATTTTAACCATGTTTTTTTCAGCGCGTGACTGGATAAAATAAAAGAAATATAAAATATGATATTTTCTAAAAAAAATAAATGCAAAGCAAAGGTTTCTATAATCGTTTGCAATATCTAAATTATTGATTCAATAAATTATCGTTATTTATATAGGATATGCATTCAAATTCCTGTCCAATGGCCAATTTGTAAAATATTATTAATAGGCATCTATATTGTTTAATACTATTAATTTGATCTAAATGAAGTAAACAATTACATTTTATGCAGCTTGAGTCTAACAATGCATTGATGAATCATGAGTTTTAGATTTCTTCATACTTTGCTCTGTGAGCCATATTTCCCAAAATATTTTTATTAATATTTTAAATAAAAGTTGCTACATCCATCAGTCTTCTAAATCAATCATTAAAACTGACTGATTTATAAAATGAAAGAATATTATTAGGAAAACGTGTTCTTTTAGAACTCTCCGTCCATCATCTTAAAGAAAATATTCATTTCAGGCCAATCAATGCCCGGAATGACTTCAAGACTAATGAATATGTGATTTAATTGAAAATTTTAGAACGCATTACTCATGGCGAACCAGCTGGTCGCTAATGGCGGCTAATAAATAAATAATTAACATTTGGCTGGCACTTTAGTCTTGCGGTGATGTTATCAAGCTACGAACCATAAGATCAAGAGTTCGATCCCAGCTATCGCCAATCGCAACATTGGCGAGCTATGCCGATTAAAATAAAAAAATAAAAATACGTAAACGTCGTTCAGCTGTTGTGGCGCCCTACCCGGAAAATATTAAATGAAAAATGGCGATAAATAATTAGCCAAATAAATAAAACAATGGGTCAGACGCATTAAAAATTCCAGCCAATAAGGTCACCACCAAAACAACAACAAAATATCGTTCGTCTCACTTCCAACTCACAAGAGGGTATCTGGTACGAACCATAAGATCGTCAATTCGATCCTAGCTATTGCCAACAGCAACAGTCTAAATAAAAATGGCTATCCATGATTGCATAGTCATTCAGGCATCATCCATATGCAGGGTCCAAACAGAAGTATATCACAGTGGGTTAATATCATGCCATCATTGATTGTGGCTGTTTACGTCATCACGAACAGCTTTGGCTAAGCAGGGTGTACTGCAAAATGTTATGAAGGCAATCAAATCATTTCTAATTTATTCATTATCTTCATCTCTTTAAGGTCAAAATGCAGTTTCAAGAAAATATGACAGATGATGTATTTTGATCTTTATGGAAAGAACTTTATTTTTGGGAGGGTCATTTCATTCAATAGGCTCAAACATAAAATAAAGCAGCTTAAGGTAACCGATTACGTTCGAAGAGAAAAAATTTGATTTTTTAAAAACTATTTTTGTGTTTAGATGTATTATCAATTATAAATACTATAAATACAAAAACATTAGTTGAGAATATAACATATTTTGAGAAACAAGAAAATGTGTGGTAAATGTAAGTGAAATCTAACCTAAACTGTTCACATTCTACACAAAATTGTAATGCAACAATCTTTTCTTTTTCTTTGTACACAAGTTATAGGAAACAATGATGAATGAAATGAAATGAACCAAAAGCTAAGAATCCTTTCGGAATGCAAAGAAATAATGGGAAAATATACGTATTTATGCATTTTTTCCATAAATTCACGTATTGATTTTTCTAAAAACGCCTGTCAATGAAAAAGGATTTCACCAACAATAAAAAGCTTGGTCCCTTTCATTATCATTATTATTTAAAACACACTCTGAAATTTGTATGTAAATATCTCTATTAGTTTTTGGGGTATCATGTTAATGGCGGATAATTTTTATGAAAATGACAGTTTTGAGAAAAATGGAAGACCCATTTTAGCTGAACATTATATTCTGCTTAAAATTCCTCTGTATAATAGGTGAGACCTTCCTTTTCTAAGAAAAAAGAAACTGATTTGAAAAGAGAAAAGTCTGAATGACAAGAAATAACACTTTTTAAAAAAAAATCACCAATGTGGTTGAATACCAGTGTTTTCATCGTAGTCGGACACCTTAAACAGTTTTTTGCAGCATTCACTTTGTTGTTAAATTATCAAAAAAGGGGGAGTGACAAAATGAGCCAAAATCCTGCTGGCTCCTTAAATTTTCACAACGGAATAATGAGAGTGAGAAACAATTTACTCTCAGAAACACTGCTTCGTATTATTCTGTTCTCACATTGGACAGATCCTTCTTATATATGTTACTTTATTTGCACAAGCAAGCACTGACATATTGACAGGATGTGTAGTGAGGAACTGCAGTAAAAATTAAGCACCTTTGTATAAGTCTGCATATGTAAAGAGCTTCATTTAAAAGTACAGTACTTTTTCTGTTTTATAATAATGCATAGTTTTTAAGTGAAAAAATTCTTAAAACTTAATTTTAAATGTTTATTCCTTAAATTTTAATATATATTTCGGTATTTGTATATTCTTCTTTAACAATAGATAAAAATTTAAACCAGACAAAACATAAATAAATACTTCCACATCTAAAACATTAAAAATGGAAATTAAATTTTTTTTTCGATTCTCAATACGTTTGACATAGAATGTATTTCGTACTGCTCCTTCCACATAAACTATTCAAGTATTTTAATAAATAACAATGCACATTGTGGAAGAAAAAAGGGGGTTCAGAAAGAGAAGGGAAAGGAATCGTTAAGCATTATCATAATATGTACCGGAACACCCTGAATATCATTTTGAATTATTTCCTTTTGTTTGTTGTCTTTTTTTATTTACATTTGTTAAACAAACCTTGACAACCCTGATTTAGAATTATCAGATTCAATTTGTGAAGAAATATTGAAAAGCTTTCTTCGTCATCACGAGAAAATTAAGCACTTTTTAACGATCTTTTCAAAAAATTAAACGCTTTTAAGATGCTTAAAAATGGTTTTCAAATTAAAGCACTTTTGATGATGATGCGCACCTTGTATTTAGCTTTCACGTAGTAAAAATATTTATGCATGACATTTTTCAAGGACCTTAGATTCAACAGAAAAATAGTTCTTATATATCAAGAGGAATTTCTACATATTAGGGAAGACCCACTAAAATACCTGTATCTGTTGCAATTAACTAATTTGCATAGATTTCTTACTTAAAGAAGAATAAAGTAGATGGGGAGGGGAACATTTTCTGCAAAAAACATTCAAACAAAACCAGAAGGTTTTGGAAAATCCTATTTCATTCTTAACTTTTTACTTTAAATTTAGCTTTACCTTAGGGTGAACACAGCCCCTAAATAGTAATTTTTAAATATGAAAGAGTAGTTTGGCTTAATGCAAATGGAAAATGTGCTAATACAAATAAAGATTTCACTTTTTGTAAAATAATTTATAATTTTTATTACACTGCAGCAAAAATATTCGTAAATAATGCATATACAATAGAATATCCATTCTCTCTGTATTAGAAGAAATAACTATTATAAAACAAACGGATTTTCATTTAACTGTCACTCTGCCTTTTAGTATCATGACTTCCCATCAGTTGCAAATCCAATGAAATCAATCAAACTAGTTGCTTTAAAAAATCGCAAAATCTAAACCGTGCAGGAGCAGTTAAAGATGTCAGAGTATTCTAACTTTCTATGTTAAAAATTTTGTAATTGCTACATGTTTTATGAAGAATAAGGCATTGCAAAATATTACAAAATGTAATCGAATCAAGAAAATATAAGCACAGATAAAAATGGCAATGAAGTGCTTATTAAAAAAATCTTTACAAAAAGGAAGCTATCGCAGCATTTCATGCAATGCAAAGAGAATTATAATTTTAAGAAAATGTTATAGACAGCATTTTAATCTTTGCAAAAGTATGAATAATAAATAATGTAATCTTCATTATGTAAGATTTGTATAAAGCAAGAATAGAGATATTTTTATTGTTTAGAGTTAATATTAGGATCAATAAAGTAAAATGTTAAGTTTCAATCTTTTTTTCTCATTTTTACAAAACCTTATACACTACTATTTTAATAATTTTTTTCATATTGAAGTGTCCAAGCAGAATGAAGAAACGCCCTTAAATATAGACTTAACTGTATTTGTACTTTTTAAAAACAAAATTATTCAGAATATTCATTTTTTAAAATCCTTTTTGACCTAAAATCTTACTAGCCTTATACATGCTTTAAAAAAAATACAATGAAAAATCTGTAATATGCTTTTATATTTATTGAAATTTTCCTAAATTTAAATTTTTTACAGACATTTTCAACATATAGAATTAAAATTTATTTGATTGCATAATTAAAATTTATTTTCATCACCAAACTATTGTAATACAGTTAACAATGAATAAAACACTTGAAAGAAAGGTTTATTTATAATGTTGCATATTTTTAACTGTACAAATTAATTTGCTTGTATATTAGTTATATATGTTAAATTAGAAACCAATAAATAATTCATTCTCAACGTCAAAACAGATATTCTAAGCATCTCTTAATTTTGTACCATACAAATTAGACTCAAAAATAGAAGTACCATCATTGCATTTTTTTCAATTAAGAATTAATATATCCTAAATAAAATGTTAATAATAACCTTTACTTAATATTATTAAATTATATTCCAAAATTTTCTTTACATCATAATAAAATATAAATACGTTATACATTGTTGTAACTTCTTTAAATCATACACGAGAGTAAACATTATGTTTTATATCAATAAAGTTTACTGCAACAATTTAACTTGTTTCATTGTAACCAAGTTCATTAATTTGATTTTATTTAATTTTAATATTAATTAAATTCTAATTGCAATTGTGTCCATTATTTACTTTTAATAAACATGAAAATTAAAAATACAATTTCATAAAAAACATAATATACTAATTTGTGTGTGCGTGTGTCAAGAATTATTTACATTTTCTTTTTAATCAGATTTATATGTTATATTTTTTCAACTTAATGACAAGATTTCTGCCAGTTGAAATATATATATATTATTTTCTTATACTAAAGAATTACTAGCAAAGTATCTCAGACAATATCTAAAGATGGCTGACACTATAAGTGCAAAAAAGAAAAAAGTTTAAAAAATTCAATTATAAAAACAAATAAAGACAACTTTGAAATTTTTTGTAAAAAGATAGGGACTCCAAAAAAAAAAAGAAATATTACAATAATTAAGGCTCACATCATGCCAACCCTGCAAATATCTGATTAATTATTTTAACAAAATTATATTAAATAATGAAGCAGTTAAGTGACTTGACGAGGAAATGCCAGTTATATGATCTTAATGCATTAGAATGAAACAGGAATAGATTAACAAATGCCCCATAATCCAGCCCCTAAAAATAAAGCTATAACTGTAGTCAAACCTGAAGGCAGTAGCACAAAATTAAATCATAGGCACATAATGGGGTGGGGGACTTGGTCAGCAAAAGAAAAACTGGTTAGAATGCAAGTTTGAAATAATGTCTATTCAAAATGCAATAAAAACTTTGAAATAAACAATTTAAAATCATACTGTTAATTTACAAAGAATAAAAAAAAGTTATTAAATAAAAAACTATGAGCACTTATTAATTAACAGAGTGAGAGACAAAACTCGTCAAATGCAATACTAAAACCATGAGCACTATAAATTTCCCCAACGAATCGTTAATCCTTCACCATTAATTAATAAGTATTAAATTATACTTCCTATGTGCAGAATAAATCATTACAAAAAGAGAATGACAGTTCTATTAAGAGCTAAACTTCATCACCAAGAGAGCTATTGCTATGGCTAGACATGATTTTGGCAGGAGATAACAACAGGGTTAATTTAGGAGGGGAGGGAGTAAATATAAATACATCAATAACAATTAAAACAAAATATTAAAAGTAGTGTCATTTTATATACATAAAAAAATTTAATTATTAATGCAAAAATAAGTAATGTGTCATTAGTAAGAGGTTGAAATACCATAGGTTAAATCTGGTTTAAAAACCTCAGCTTTCAAATTTTGCCAGGAACATTATACTACCCAATTGTTTTTTTATCGTATGCCCATATTTTCACTGATTTAATAAAATATCCTAAATATAATTTGAAATAAGTAAAACTGCAACCAAACCAAATTATAGAAATTCTACAGATAAGATTTCATACAAATGAATGAAACAGTTTCCACAACAAGTGAAAGCAAGTAAGGTTTGCAGATCATGATAATGAACTATTTTTGCAATAAATGATATACACAGTGTTAAAATTTTTTGTAGGAAATATCTGAAGCAATTAATTTCAGTAATATTCTATTTTTAATTTCAATGCAATATAAATTGGTCACAAAACAAAAAAGAATATCAATTTAATTAACTAGTTAAATAAGATAATGCATTAATATAAGATATTAAGAAAATACGTAACTGCTCAAAATTTGAATTAACTACATGTCGGAGAAGAATTTGTGACACTGAATTTTAGAATATTTTATTTTTAATTCCAATAGTGATTGCAGAGATTAAAAAAAAATTATGCATTTCAATTAAAAATCCTTCATTTTTAGATAAATCAAACAAAGAAATGATAATACAAATTCTATAAACACAGACATTTCTAAATATAATGTATTAATATAAAATTTAAGAAACTACTTAAAATTTCAATCAACTATATAAGATTAATAAATGAATAGAATATATTCAAAATAATTAATTTTTGAAATATTCTATAGAAAAAAAATTTACCTTGTGGAATAAGTTCAATAACAACATGAATTTTGCCTCCAGGTTCTAAATCAATCTAAAAACAAGACAAAATGATTTCAATATACAAAAAAAAAAAATAATAATAAGAGCAATTTTGTTTTATTGGGGGGTAGAGAAAATTTGTTATAAGAACAACAAAATTTCTTGACATACAATTTTGATATCGGTTAAAATTTTTACAGGTGCTAAATTTCAACTAATTGTAAAATTTTTATTTATATTAATCATAATGCAACACTAAATATAAATAAATATTTATACTTACAGAGTTTGGAACTAGCATGAATAATTTCTAATACTATTTAAAAAATCAAATTTATACAATAAAGATTTGCATAAAATTCTTATATGAAACTTTATAATTAATAAAACAATATGAAACTACATACATTTCAGTGATAAGTTGGTGGTGAAAAGGCAATAAATTACAGCTTGAATGAACCATGAAGCATACATCTTCTTATTAGAGAAATTGAAATTCAGATTTCATTCACAGATAATAAAAAAATGTATTACATTTAGAGATAAAAACAAATTAAATAGAAAGAAGGATACTTTAAAATAAATTTATTTCTATGAAATGGAATTTATTATTTTTATAAAAGTCAATGAAGACCTTTATGATAGATCTTAAAGTACAAATATGCAAAAATGACATACCACACTATATTTTTACTATTATTACTTACAGAAATAAATTTTTTAAGTATATTTAACTTTTTTCTAGGGATTAACTTACAAAAAAAATCATAGCATTATCTATATAATTTGAAATTAACTATAAAGAAACCAATATAAGTCTTTAATTAATGGTTTTAAACAAAGCCTAAATAAGAAATATTAATGTTGTATATATATGTTTGCAAAAAAGATTTTGTGCACTGCATGCTTCTTAATTCAAATGATATCAGACAATTTGCAGTAATAATAGAACTACCAGAATATCAACCAAAGAGGAATCATCATCTTCATCATAAACTTTTTTAATGAAAGGCATATATTCTTGAAAAAATAAAAATTTATTAAATTTTGAAGTAAAATGAGAAAAGGAAATGCACTTTTTATAAAACTATTAATATGGATTAAATTTATCAAAAGGAAACAATATAGGTCTTTATTACAGGTCTCAATAGGTAATAAAAATGGTTTGTGCACAAGATTTTGCAGACTATGACACCATTTGAAAATTCAGAAGAATTTAGTTACAATTATCAAAACTATCAGTACATGAATCAAAGAGGCAGGCCTATCCCCATCACAATTTTTTTTGTTGTATTTCTTTTATGAAAGACCAATTCTAATGAAATTAACATTTTTTAGCTTTTGATATAAACTGACAAATGTTAATACATTTTTCTACAAACAGAGTGGAATTGGTCAGAAAAAATCTAAGTAGGCATTTATTACTTGTCTTGATGGGTAAGAATAAAGACGAATGTAATGTGTACGAAAATGATATTACATAATGTTTGTTACTCGATATAGTAAAACAGCCTGAGCTGGGTCGAGAACGGTGACAACTCTCCCAAGCACGAAGGACAACAATCAGCTGTCAGATCGCTAGCCATACTTGTGCAGTACATGCCAGAAGTTGTCTTGTTTATATCGCTACTTCCAATTGGCATACAACAAGAAGTGAAAATTCGTAGGAAACACAAGAATCATTTCTAAAGATTCTAATTTTAGACAGAAAAAAAAATCTGATGAGTGAGGGAAACAAATTTAGTACATACCCAAACGTCAGACTCGTATTTTCCGGATTCTTTCGAAGAATTCAAAAGCTCATCAAACGAAATATTACAATTCGCTACGAAGTCGTCTGGCGGTATTGCCGCATCGTGGAAAACAGTCAACCCCAAATTCTGGCCGCTATGAATATCGGTCGAGAAAAACTCGTTCCATACCGGCTTGAATGTCTTCTGCTTGGTGGAGGAGCGATCGACGTGGATTTCATCGACATCGACTGCAACATAAGGGTCGATAAGCATGGGAGTGTTTTTTCCGACAACATTTGCATGCCTGGTCGAGAATTCTGTCGGACGCAAATCCACCGCTTCACATATCTTCAATTTCATAGTTCCCGTGAAATGCGGCATTTCTGCCAACAGGCAGGTCAGTTGGGAGATGATCTATTACGTAAGGATGAGTAAATTCATTATCGGAGAAAATAAGTAGTGAAATAGTGCGCGAAAATCCATCAAATCGAGTAAAACTTTATCGAAAAGTATATAAACATGGCTATTTCAGCTTCATTTAGTGTGTGTGATGGTCATATTACGGTATCCCATAGTTCTCCTTGACCTGGAAGCGGCGCATCTGCGCAGGCGCCATTTTCTTGTGTTTTCCCCCACAGTGGCGTAGCCTATGTTTTTGCTGCCCCGGGCGATTCGTGAAAATATATATTTTTCAGCAATGCATGAGTGCACAAGATTTCTCATGACTTTAATGAACCGAAGTTAGAAAATTGCATCAAATCATGAACTGGAAGTATTCTTCCATGAGACGCTTGAAAAGTTCTTTCATTAGCAGCTCTAGCCTCAAGAGCTGTAAGACCCTATCACAAAAAAATATTTGTCAACAAAACAAATAAAGATGACTAATTTACGCTGCCCTCTGATTCAAAAAGAACGTTCCTTCACCAAATCAGAATTAAACTGATTCAAATAAAATTTTGGTTTTACATAGAAAAAATGTCTATGATGGGTAGTTCTGCCTAAATTTGGATGAAAATAAGAGAAAGAAAGATTCCCACCTGAAATACAAAAATCAATGTTTTAGATTAGAGAAAAAAAACTATTATAAGAATGTTTTTTAGTTAATGAAAATATTGACGAACAATTTATAATAAAGTACTTTGTCGTTATACGGGCGCAAGATGTCGCCAATATGAGTCAAACGCGAGTCGAATCGTCAAGCGAAACAAATTTCGCCAATGTGAACAACATGAATGTGAAGAATTTGAATGTCAAATGTGACGTAATTTTGCATTTGTGGCGAATTTTCACTTTTTTCAACTAATAATTATTTGTTGACTTTTTGGTGTTTTTTTCGTTGGATCCCTATAACGGAAAAGTACCAATAATAATTAGAAATTCAAGCAAATGATCTCAATGGGAGAAGCATAATGTGTTTTGAATAGATTGGAAATGAATTAGATAGTAAAAAGGTCATTCAGAAAAGCGGCTCAAAGAAAAGTTGACATTTTTCAGTCAGCCGATGAAAAGTTATCGAATAAGCATTATTAAGGCCTTATCACACGGCAAAATATCTTCGGCACTTTCCGTCAGCAAACGACAACGAAAATGACGCTACTTGTATGACGTCACTTCAAAGTTTCGCATGATTGGTTAAATTTCGTTTGCAGACAATATTTCCGATGACATTTTCTAGCTGGTTAGAAAAAGTGGTCGATTATGAAACTTGCTTGACCGGTTTTTGAGGGTAGAAACGGAAAAGTGCTGACGAAATTTCACCGTGCGATAAAGCCTTTATGTAATATTCATCAAACACGAATGCAGTTCACTCATTCAAAAAATGGATTTATTACAATAAATGTAAAACTACTCTATTTAATTAAATGTAAATGTTAAAATCTAAATTCACTAGAGAATTACTGAGGCTTAAAATGAGGAAATTGATTTAAAAAGATTTTTTTGAGGGTGGAATATTATCTTTTCTTCGGTAGTCATAGTAGCATGTCTTTAGAATATATTGTTCTAGACAGGCGGAGTTCAGGGACACAAGAAAGTCTAAAATATGGAAAGTTCACAAGAGCTAGAATTTTTGGCATCGATAATGCCTACTTATTGTTACTTCAGAAACTAATTTGGTTAAAAAAATAAGATTTGTAAAATGAAATGCTGCCAATAAATATAAAAAATGAATCATAGGTAAAAAATGTAAATCTGTAAAAGACGGAATACCAAATAAAAAATAAATTTTTAAAAAACCTAAGAAAATTATTTAATATGAACTATTTTGACGTCCAAAGTACCGTCAGATCTTTCTAACCCTTAGAATATTTTGCATGAAATCTTAGTTTTAGCAAACATAAACGACAAAGATCATTGCGTGTTATAGCATAGCTCTGATAAGTTCATAGTATTTTGGCGATAGTGTTGACTGGGATTGTGCCAATGTGGTGGTTGAATTCCACCTAGGATCGAACTCGCGATCCATTGATTGGCTACCGAGTTACATATCTCCTATACAAAAGTGATCACCAATTTTTACAGGAAATTATTAACTTATTAAGATGTTACCACAACACTCCCCTACCAGTGAATCTGTGGAGAGACGAATGATTTATTGCGCCAAGCGTATGCCAAGCGAGGAGAGTGTTTCGGTATCGCCAAGCGTTATGCTAACGAAATTGCGTCAAGTGAGTCTGACAACTTTGCTTTGGCTGCATTTGCTACGGGTAGACGGCGCCATGACAGCTGTTTGAAGGTTCATTGTCCGAGGTCACCAATGTTGCAATAGTATTGACAGAATTGTGTCAATGTGGAGGTTGAATTCAGCCATGCATCGAACCTGTGAGGTTATGATTGCAGCCGAGTAACATATCTCCTATACAAAAGTAATCACCAATGTTTAATGGCAGTTACTGGCTTATTAAGATGTCACCATAGTATAAAGCTTCAACTTCCTTACCCTGAGACTCAGTTGACCATTGTAGATTTCCTTGGTTCCCACACTCGAAAACTTGCCCTTCCGGCCAACTGTTTTGTTAACTGAGTGGTACTGCCACATTTGTAATGACATCTTAATAAGCCAGTAACTGACACTAAACATTTGTGGTCCTTTTTGTATAGGGGATAAGTTACTCGGCTGCAAATCGGAAAGTCGCGAGGTCGATGCTTGGCGGAATTCAACCTACACATTGACACAATTCCAGCCAAACTCCATCGCCAAACATTGTCAAAAGCCTCCAGACTGCCAAATGAGGACCATTCCCTCTAATTTCCGGTCATCCTGTCCATGGCGTCAATTCATGTGACGTAAAAGTCACGTGTCATGCACTTATGAACACGGCATTTAAACCTTCATCCGCAATGCTTTAGTAAATAAGTCTGTCATTAACGTTCTCCGACAAGTATGAAGCAGATTTTTTGTTTACATTTGTAATTACAGTAAAAGCTCTTTATTCGCGAGGTATATGTTCCATAAATATGCCGCGAATACAGAAACCGCGAATACGGAAGGGTCATTTATATGGGATTATAGGGGATACGTTCCGAGGTGACATAATAATAATAATTAAAAATATATATAAAAAAATTATTTTATCGAAGTTTTTGAACATTTTGATTAGTTATCTTAAGGCTGAGGCAATGGTTTGAAGAATTTTGTCATTTTCTCTTGCTCGGCAGTTTTTAAAAGCTCCTTCCATTCAGAATGATACGCAGCAGTCGCATTAGCAATCTGCCTCTTAAAAATTAGACTTCGTTCCATAGAGGTTCATAAAGAAATTGCAAAACTCATTTGCCATTCTTATACCTTCACTAAGATTTTTCAAATTAAATGTCACGTTTCCAGTTCTTGTTGGAGCCTCTTTTTCAATGGTCTGTGAATTTAACATTTCCTCCAAGTCAGTTTCAGTCAAATCTTCATCTTACGATTCAAGCAATTCCTGAATGTCGATTCTATCTATTCGAACCCATCTCGTCCTATTCCGTTCGCGATTTCGGCTATGTTTGAAGTCAAAGTTTGAACTTGTACAGATTCTTCGTCATTTTCCACTGTCAAAGTAGGTTATTTTTTTCCAGCATGACTTCAATGTGTGTGGCTTTAGTTCTTCCAATGATTCTTTTATGTTTATGATGTATTTTGCAATGTCAAATTTCTTCCAACATTCGATAACATTCATATCAGGATTACATTCCATATTATCCAATATGATTTTGAAGGTTCGTTTAATGTAATAGAACTTAAAGGCCTGGATTATTTCTTGGTCCATAGGTTGAAGCAAAGCCGTCTTGTTGGGAGGTAAAAATGTCAGTTTTATATTTGGATATATAGTTTCAAGCTCACTAAGATGACCTGGTGCATTGTGAAAAACTAGAAGGGCTTTAAAATCTGAATTCTGTTTTTTTAAATAAGTTCCAACTTCAGAAATAAAACAATTCCGAAACCAGTTACAGAAAAAAACACTTGTAATCCACGCTTTCTTATTAGCACGCCAAAACACTGGCAGGTTGAATAAAGAAACCGTGAATGAAGAAATGTTTAGCCACGAATATAGGAATTGGGTCGCATTTTTTTCATCCGCGAATGAAGGAAGCGCGAATAAAGAGCTTTTACTGTATTGTAAAATATTTGAATGCTACTAGGGACAAGATGTATTTAAAAATCTAAGGTAGGAAATTTATCAGTGGTAATTTATTTAAAGCGGTGTATTAAAGTATTGTAGTGGAAGCTTTATAAGCCAGATAACATCCTCAAGGATGAGTGGTCACTTTTATTCTTGTGGTCATGTCATCTGGCTACCATCCGTAAAGTCCCATGTTCGATCCTAGCTATCGCAAATAGTAACAGGATCATTCTCGCCTGTGGGCGTTGAAAAAATTACATTTCTTCTTCTTCTGCAACTGTCGGTAAAATAAATAGACATAAAATAACGCTGGAAAACAACAATTGAAGGGGAAGAGGACAAAACGTGCTTGTTGCTATTGGTGAGGATTGAACGAGCAACCTTTGCTTGGTAGCCAGATAACATGACCACAAGACAAAAGTGACAACTCAGTCTTGACGCTGCTATCTGACTTTTAAAGCTTCCACTGAGTGAGTAGGATGTGAGACGAACGATATATTTGTTATTGTTTAGCAGTTAAATATTATCTGTTTATTGTAATGCGCCATTGTCCGCAAATGACATTCAACCAATCATGTGAAACTTTGAAGTGACGCCACTTTCGTTGTCATTCGCTGACGAAAAGTGCCGACGATATTTTGCCGTGTGATAAGGCCTTAAAACACGATGAATTGAATATACGTAAGGTTTTGCGACTGCATTTGGCTACATTTTGTCGGTAAAAAAGCGTTTACATGTAAAATTGGGTAAACGATGAGTTAGGCCTTTAACTAGTTTCTTTCGGAAATACAGTCCTTTAAATTTAATTAGCGTATAAAATAACTGTCTTGACGTAGAAATAAATGTTATAGTTTTTTTTTTTTTTTTCAATTTCAGTAAAAGAATCTTTGTACCACAGGCGAGTCGTGTTAACAATACTCGACAGACATTTTGCCATGTTATTGTGGGACTAGACTTAAATAATTGGTTATTTTTTGTTTTTTAAATTTTAGACATATTAATAAAACAATAATATTTGATTGCATATCACGATTACAATAATACGATTTGTCTTCAATCTTTTTGATCATTTTATAAAAAGTAATGCTGGTTTTCATAGAATGCTCTTGAAGATTTATTGTTCCGATACGAGTTACATTAACTGTTTCTATTTATTCAAATATAATGACTAATCAAACTTTTATTTCTCAAAATTTACGAATTATATTGATAGCTAGAAATTCAATTACATTAATGAAATTTAAAAAAAATCAACTTAAACTGGCGGGTAGAATATATTCACTGTGACTCTTCTCACCATCTTTCACTGCGCCATTTTCCGTAACTGGTTAAAGACGTCAGAAATTCTTCTCCTTCAAAAACTAATCTTAAAGCAAGAAAAAAGTTCATAAAATCGTAAGTTTTTTATTTAGAGTATTGTGAAACGAATAATTTATTATATTTAATGAAATTTTGATTTGTAAGTTATCTGTTATGCACTTGATTAAAAATGTAAGAGTTGTGTCTGAGCTCACCATTAAAACGCCCAGTTTGTTTAAAATTGATGATCCATTCTGATGATTCGTATTTGTTTAATGTTTTGTTATTTAGTATGGTTGAGTTAGCCTTTTTTGTGTTTTTTCTGTTATTGCCGACGAATCTAATATAATTATATTTGACTGTTGTATAATTTAATGATAGACTGACTGATGGCGTCCATCGCCATTTCTTTTGTGAAGATCAAGGCTTTGAGTCGCTGATTCTGCTTTGTTAAAATAAAAGTTTTTAAGGTTATTAAATGATTAAACTTTTTGATTCTTTTTAGCTAGCTAAATTTAAAAAGTAGTTTATTCATTCTAGTATAAGTATTTTATATAAAATAAAATATATCTTAAGATTTTGTTTTGCCGGTTAATGTGAAAGACCCTTCAAAAATTCGGCGTTTGCTATAAAACTGATAAAAAAATAAATATTTACTGCTCTGTCGTCTCATGTATAAATCTTTCAGAATTGTCGTACTGCATCTTTTATTTTCAGATTTGTTTTGACTGTGATATTTTAAAAATTTGACTTCTTGTATATATATATATATTTGTGTATTCATTCTTATTAATAAATCCTTTAAACTTTAGTTTCATTAATACGAAGTTTTAAAGAATATTATTGCATGTTTATTAGAATTGATTAAAAAAAATTAGAATTGATATGAAAATGAAAAAATTTATTTTTCATTTTTTAAGCGCCTCTGACTTTCGTTTAGTATAGCGGTTTCATAGTTTTCCCAATGTTAATTTGTATGCTAAATAAGAATGTAGCAAGGATAGATGTAGCTCACAAGATGCCTTATTCCTTTTTTTTTTTTTAAATAACTTGCTTTTATATTTTTAATTGCAAAACTTAACTTTTAAAGTAAAACTTAATTGTTCTTTTCGATATGTGATCATGATAATTGAAATATTTCTAACATTTTATATTTTGCATGCATATTCTTTGTGACATTTAAGATTGAAACTTGTAAAATCATTTATGCTATAATATTCAGTTTCTTCATTAGGGAAGTTTTATTCATCTGATTATTTTCAAGGTCTGTTTTATTTATTATTATAAAGTACTAATGGTTTTCTTAGTAAAATTATTTTGTGTGTTACCATTGAAAAAACATAAATGTAAACATGCCTCGCTGAATATAAGGTACAATGTTTGAAGAGTTAATTCAAAGCTGAATGGAAGAAATGAAGTTAAATTTGAAAATCAAATTACTATAATAAAGATTAATATATTCTATTTAAAAAGAAAATCATTTAAATGTTTTTACTTTTAAAACTTGTAATTTCTTAACCTTGATTTATGGAAATAAGGGAAAATATGAAATTTATTTTCTGAATGTATTTCTAAACATATGAGATAATGAAGTAGATTTATCTGGAATTTCAGAATATAATTAAGATATGATCAGATAACTAATTCTTCTCAATTTGAAATTTTCCTTGTGTATTTTTTATATTGTCTGATCTTAAAGCTACTTTGGTCTAAATTTCAATTAAGGTTGAAAGTGAAATGATTACTTTATAGAATCAATGCATTATAAAGAAGAATAAGGATTACTAGATTTTTAATGCCTTCTATACTATGTAGCATATATAACTTATAAACAGATTTTTTTTTTTTTTCAAATCAATTACAATTACCAATTTACTGGACCCCATTGGAAATTTTTACCAAAACCTGGTATTTTAGCAAGTCAAGGGAAATATATATCAGTGGTTGTAATTTTCAAAATATATATATTAGTGGTTGTAATTTTCTGAAATTGATTCTAAAATCTTGCACTTGAAATAGTAAAAAGAATTTGAAAACTAGTTTATTTTTGCTTGTTTTTATATAAATAAATTAAGTCTTTATTTCTTTTTGTATATTAATATTTTAATATATCTTTTTTAAATATATCTATTTTAAAATTTTATTTGAAAATTGTCCTTTCACATATTTCTGATATAAAATCATGTAATTTCAGGCATATTATGATGTTAAGTATTGAAAAATAATTATGTTGTACTGTCAATGAATTACAGAGCATGAAAGGAAAATAAGTGATAAATTGAGGAATATTTTAAATACTTGATTTTAATTTGAATAAATCCTAAAATAGCCTACCTCTTTGCGATATTATGAAATCTCGTCAAGTTGGCGAATTTTACTTAGAACAATGTTGATTTTTATGGTGAAAAGATAAGAAATTATAAAAATATTTTTATTAAAAAATAAGCTTGCCTTTACTTTGTGTCATTCTTCGACACTTGATGGTATATTTGAATAATTTCAATGATAAAATTGCGATTTGCATCGTCGGCCATTGAGTGGTTCCAGCTTGTCTGCCACATGTATTCCACAAGGTAGCTATTGAATTGTCCCTCTACGTGGCTTGTGCAGTTTTTTAAGTCTCATAATTGCACCCTTTGTGCCTTCAATTGAATTTGTGTCCGCAAGTCTCTTAAATGTTACACTGATTCACCTTCAAATGAACGAATCCCTCATCTGAGAGACAATTGTATGTTCTCTATCAATCCGACACAATGACTGACCCTGGAATAATCCATTCTTTTATAATCTAAAGTAACTCCTTTTTAGTTTGTTGCTCAACCACTCGAAAAAAACATTCCCTTTCAATCCTACCGACTATCCATTGCCCATTTACAGGCTTATTCCTTCCATACTTCGTTTTTCCAAACTTGCTCTCATCAATTTCCACAACATTTATTCCTCCAATCTTAACACTTTCTCTTACAATTGAAACCTCTCTGCAAAACATACCAATCAACCACAGTGTTTTTATTAATTTTAACCTTATTCACATCAAATTCATTCATTCATGCATCTTCCAAATCAATATCTTGTTACACCCTAAGCATATATGTTTTTATTTACTTATAGAAAACACTTACCTTTCCTAACCCTTACAAACATCATGTACAACCACGTTTAATCTATGCTTTTGACATCCAAATGAAATATGCAATGCTTATGAATCAAATTAAGTGTGCAGAATTTATTTTAATAAACACCCGAGGGAACTTTTTCAGTTTCACTGCGGAAGTGTAACAACCATCTTTGATTGAAAGTGCTGAACTTTCATGGTTGATTGATCACACTGTTTTTTTTTTTTTTTTTTTTTTTTTTTTTTTTTTTTTTCTATAATGAGATTATTTTTAGTGGTAATATTTTAAGATTTGCAAGCTAACGAATGATTTTGTTTTCTAATTTAGAGAAAAATGAGGCCTGCATCTGTTTACGTAGGAGGTTTAAGTGAAGACATCCAAAAAGAAGACTTGGAAAGAGAATTTAGCAAATTTGGTACCCTCAACAAAGTTTGGGTTGCTAGAAATCCCCCTGGTTTTGCTTTCATTGAGTTTGAAGATGATCAGGATGCCAATGAAGCCATCAAGGAAATGAATGGGGCAACTATCAATGGATCAGAAATCAGAGTGGACCTTTCCCGTGGCCGAGGTGGAAGACGAGGTGGCCGTGGTGGATTTAGAGGCGGAAGAGATGGAGGTTATAACAGAGGTGGTGGACGAGGAGGTTATGATGGCGGATTCCGAAGTGGCGGAGGTTACCGTGGTGGCCGTGGGGGAGGCTCTCGCTATGGAGGAGATCGAGGAAGTGGTGGCTATGACCGCCCATCTTATGGAGGTGGTGGAGACTACCGGAGCTCCAATTACAGGAGCCGATCACCCATGGGTCAAAGGTAACATTTTTAGGGATTTTAATAGTGGATTTTGACAGGAAATATTCTCTTTATTACTTGGCTGTTTTTTATCCATTACATCCAATATTCCATTTCCCATTATGTGGGATATGATTCAGGCTATTGCATAATTCTTTAAGATGTGCTTGTGTTGGAAAACAATTTTTTTATGTTTATTATTATTTATGTAAAGACTTATTCTTTTTACTTTTTAGTTTTCAATTGTTTTGTTTTTATAATTTTTCTTTTCATCATATTTTTATCTGTCTGGCTACTCTGTTAATAATGAATCCTATTGATGCATGTAGATCTTAGTCGGTGACAAACTGCTGTTTTAGATTCCTTCCAAGTAATCTGCATTTTTCTCCCTTTAAACCACTTCCTCAAATAGTGTATTGCCACCTGTTTTCAGTTTGATGTTTCATTCTGTACTTAAATTTCAAGGTTTTAAGTTTAAAGTTCTTCTGCATGCTACAGAACATTTACCAATCTATAGAACTGTGAAGAATTAAACAATATCTGCTTATACATTTTAATGTATTCTGGAAACAAGATTTGTTCACTGTATTAAAATTCATTGTTTTTATAGTTAGTGAAAATCTTAGCTGTCCATCCTATTTTTAAACAATAACTACAAATTTTGCAGCATCTGAATTTTCTGTTTCTTCAGTGAATGATAAATGATTGAAAACTTCACTACTTACCATTCATTGCACTTGTTATCTACGCATTCTACTGCTATATATATCTACATTTGTACGTCTTAACACATAACAAACCTTTTTATTCAAACAGAAATGGCGGAGGCTGGTAAGGAAATGCGCTCTGATCATCACATGCCATTGCCGAACCTCAACTGCTCGCGTGGGAGCAAATCATCTGTTGCCAGTTTTTGCTGTTAATAGTCTCCAAACTACATGTCCAATTTCAGTTTTTAACCTTAAGAATTTTTTCATAAGTTAAAAAAGACTTCATATTCGTCTGTGTTGTATTTCATGATCACAATAAAAATGTCAATACTGCCAATCGTCTTCGTGCTACTTCGTATTCAAAATGCTGGATGATCCAACGAGCCACATTAACTGTTGCATATTTATAACCACCTCAAAAAAAAAAAGTTGGAGATGTGGTTAAATGTTGCATATCAATAACCACCTCTAAAAGATTGCGAGGTGGTATAACGTGAATTTATCTCAGTTAATATGAAAAGTTGTATCACAACTGATCATTATAAGTAAATCACAGCAACAACTTAACTTCGAAGCAACGTTTTTTTCTACAGTGCAGTAACCTATCATTTCTTTAAGTTCTCACTTTTGGCTTTAAATTCAGATATTGAAAATGCAAACATCTGCACTGTAGAAAATGGCACATTGAACCAGCATCCAGTATTTCGCTTCTTTTCTTTACCATTTACAGCTAAACGATCATCTGCAATTTGTAAGTATCATCATCATACTGCAGAAATTGGCCAGCATCTTCAGCATCCTGTCGAGACAAGCAAATCTATGTTGAGAGAAATGGTTAATTTTATAATAAGAGAACATTGGGATGGGCAGTGCAGATAATTCTAAGTATTAGGGTACTATCATTATTTCCATATTAGCACATACATATTATGAAATGTTTATGCTGGGAAAAGTACTTAAAAATGGACTACTTGCATATCAGTTTGTTAAACGATTCATCCTTCAAATATTTTTGATTTTACTTCAAATAATATTTTGAGAAAAATAATCCTAAACATTAATGCTTTTTTATAAGGATGTTAAATTCATCAATTTTAAAAATCATTATTTTGACAGATTTTCTGCTCCCTTTCATTCAAACATATTCTCCTTAAAACTCATTGGAAATCGGCAGAGAATTAGCCTTCTTCATTTGTTAAATTCACCAGCAATATGT
Source organism: Argiope trifasciata (assembly GCA_026543055.1). Taxonomy (NCBI): domain Eukaryota; kingdom Metazoa; phylum Arthropoda; class Arachnida; order Araneae; family Araneidae; genus Argiope; species Argiope trifasciata. The sequence continues at coordinate 91,373 of JAPMOQ010045431.1, forward strand.
GCTAGTATGGCCTGGAATGGAACTTGCAATACTTCAGGTCAGATTGATTATCTTGTTGCTCTACTTATATTGTCGACAACGTTGAGCAACTTTACTTTTTACGCTATAATTTCAATTATGTAGGAACTGTAAAAATAAGAATTCAATAACTGGTAAAAAATAACTCATTTGACACGTAAATTGGAAACCTATCAAAGAAATTTTAGCATTTCAACGTCATTTTTTAATATTAGGAAATATTTAAAGTTTTAGTTAATACTGTTTATCCTAATAATTATTACTCTTAGTATACAATTTAGCCACAATAAGTGTTATTATTTACCTGTTGCATCCAATTAAGTAGTACATATTAAAAAACAACCAATTTTGAGCGTACTTATTGAAATTCATTAGCCTAATTTAAATCGGCATGAATCTCAATTTCTGATAGCAATGAATTTGATTTATATATTTAATTAATGGAATCGCAGGTCAATTGCCTGAAAAACTGTCACCCAAAGAATTCCTTTGATCTCATAAGACATACTTGTCTTTCATGTTAAAAAAATAAATTGAAACCATATTTTTGAAATAAAATTAGAGCTAATTAATGAAAATGTTTTTTGATTGAACCAATATAATTAGCTTTGGTATTATTGAAACTAGCAAGGCTCCAGGGTAATTTTTCCAATTATACCAGGCTTTGGTGAGGATATAAACTCTTTAATTTATCAAGTTAATTTTTGTATTGAACCACTGAATTCTGATAGAGGATAAGAAGTTTGAAACATTTTGTAGGGCAAGTGCTAAGTTGAAACAAATTTTGGTTATAATAAAACATAAGACAAATAGGTATATTTATAAAACATGCTGTTCTAAAAAAATATTTCATACAACTATGAAATGTTTTCATTCTAGTACTTGGATTTTGTTTTCAATTGCCAATCTTCAAGGAAATATCTAAGGCTATCACATAAAATTTATATAAGATAAACGCCGTTAACTTTCTGACTACCCTATTTGTAAACTGAAATGCTTCATTTTTTCCCTGCAAATTTTAAGATTATATATATTGGATAATTGTGACAGGATTTTTTTTTACCATAAGAAATTAAGTTGTCAAAAAAAAATTCTGGTGTTATCGCCAAAAAAATTTAAGTGACTTTCAATTGAATTATAGTTAATTTCTATTTATTGCATAATATAAAGCTACATGTATAAAATTTAAGGTGGAGTAGGAGAAATATTCCTTATATTTTTTACTACTGCCTAATGCTTTGTAAGCTTATTGAATCGTGATCAGAGACATCGCTACTTGAGAAGGAATCGGGGAAATCTGTCGCAATCAAGACTAAAATTGCTTACAGAATCTGGTGAGTCACAAGGAATATACTCTGTCAATTGCGGAACTGTTTCATGCAGCCATTTCTGTTAGAAAAAAAACAGTAAAAAAAAATGAAGTTTTAGTAGTAATACCATATGCCTTCAAATACTGCAATTTAGTGGACAACTAACGACATCTGTTGGCATAAACATAAACTAAACATTCAATACTGTATATAGCTTTTCTGAATAGAAAGTGCAGATATGATATTGCGGGAAAAGTATTAAAATGAGGTTTTTGTAATATTATTCAATTTTTGAAATTGTAAACAACCTTAATGTTGTACATATCATCCCTCTTTCATTTGGTTAATTGAGCTGTTTTATGATTGAACAAAAGGGAAAAACATAGGTAATATGCTGTGATCTATATATTAGTTACTTTGAAACTTTTTGGGTGGAATACTCTTCTTAGAAGAGATAATTGCTTGTATTAGATTAATATGAAATTGATCGTTTGACTGTAAAATGGAATACTTTTACTTCATGGGTTTGTGACGAAAGGATTAGAATTTTGATTAAAAGAGTTGGGAATTACGAAAATTCTTTAATCTTAAATGTTATACAGATGCAGTTTTTTTTATAAAGATTTTAAAAACATAAAATCAAGGTTAATAATTGATACAAATATATATTCTTCATATGCTGAAATCAGATAATTTATTTATCAGTAGTAAATGAAATGTATTGATAAAGTATTTTAGCTGTGGGGAAAATAGTTATACTTATGTAATTCTATTAAATTTTGATTAGAAGTGTAAGAAATCAATTTAAAATGAAATTAAAAGTTATCTTCTTTTGAAAATTATCTTTTATATCCTGAAATGAATGTTATTTTATTATCTACAGATTCAAACAATAATCTGTCATCTGAATATCCTATCTAGTCTTTTATTTGTCCGACATTCAATAATAAACCGAGGCATTTTGTGGTCCTAGACAGTGCTTGGAGATATAAATGATCTTTTTGATTTTTTTTTTGATAAAGTACATTAAGCTATTTTTACACCACAATTTTAGTAATTCTGTAGTCACACACATAAATATTTTATAGAAAAAGTGATGTATTATAGTAATGCAATAATAAATAAAAAATTATTGAATGGCTTACTTAGGAATAAATCATGAGGAATTACCCCCTAAAAATATAGTTAATTGCGTATCAACTGAAATATAAAAATGAAGGAGATGATGCTTTTTTCCTCTCAAGTGAACACAAAATAGTCTAAAATATTTTATAATTCTTGGAATTTACTTCCCAACTGGCTAATAATCAGACAGCTGTATCATCCAAAACTTTCTGCTGCTTCATTTTTTCTATGTCCTGGTGAATATGAACCTAAGTTGCATTGTAAAGATATTTGGACTCAATGAAAATGACTGTTATACTCTGTTCCATCCTAACTTGGCAGTAGAATCTATTAAAGGCATGCCAAATTGCAGTCGTTGTCATAGGAACTGGTTATTTTAAAGTAGAAAGTGACTAAAATGCACATTGCTGGTGAAACTTTTAACTCGTAAATTTTTTGCCTAACATCAAATTTTTATTAGTTTTATAATATTCAAAATCAGATAATTATTCCGATAATTTCATTATTTTGTTCTATATTATTGATACATTATTTTAATAAGTTGTTGAAGTTATCTCATTCGATTTATCGTTCTCAAAAGAAAACGCCACATATTTCAATATTCTGTAAAGTGTAGTTCGGTTAATGTTTTTTAAAGATATCTGTATCATCTTTCCCATCCTCTAAATTTTTTTTTAATGTTAAAATCTAATTTTTATAAAAAATGCACAGATTTTTTATTAAATAATAAGGATAATCTATAATCATATTTTATAAGACCTGCTGAGCCTGAGTGCTTTTTTACAAGGGCACGTAATGGACTGGATGCATTTAATTTTTTTTTTTTTACAAATGTGAAAACTGATCTATGCAAGACACTTGTAAGATGTTAAACCTTATCAATGATTTGATTGATAGGATCTTGTAGGTTTTCTTCTCGGAGTGAAGAATAAACATTTAATATGTTTCTACGTGATGTGCTTTTTATTAGGTTCGACTTGTCTTGAAGGTGTGTGCAGCCTATTCGGTGATAACACTTTGTTTGACATTATAAGAGTGAATGGAAATGATGACTTGAATAAACATTTATCAGCCAAAACTTATAACTTAACAGTATCAAAAATAACTGCTGGCAATAAAGTGAGAATAAGGAAGTATGAGTGGTGATAATAAAAAGGATTAAACTGAATGAAGTAATGTTGGCAGAGATGTATAAGAAAAGTGCTTCAAATATTTGACCTCGAAGACTATTTCTGCCTAGCATAGAATACATTGGTTTAATTTGTTGACTTAATTTACAAAATACTTAACAAATGAGTGATTCTAACTTGAGAACAACTTCGTGACATCTCAGATGACATTTGCCAAGAAAACTGAGCACACCTCGAAAATGAAACCAGAAATATGTTAAGACTCCACCATGTCTTGTGAAACACCCAATTGTGGGTTTTGCAATGCCCTGGATGTTTATCGCGAACTTTACAATGCCCTTGCCTCCTTTGTCATGACTTCTCAAATGATGAAAGTGATCCGAAAACGGCTACTTTAAGATACTGATTTAACGCATGTCCCTGCTTCTGAGGGAAAATGCGATTGGTTGCTTTTGGTGTGGCAGCTAAATATATACTGATGAAAAAAAGATCCTATAAATGATATTACTTGATAAATTTCTGTGCAATTTAGCTATTTTAAAGTCAAAATTGATCAGGAACACTTTCTGCCTTTCACAATATTGTCGAGTTATGGTGAATCAGTTTAGTAATCAATCTGATTGCATTACAACCAATTACGTAGAAGTTTCAAAAAAGTGTAGAGATCCTGATATGATCTTTGCCTTGTCTTATTCAGTAAATGCAAGAAAGTGTGGATCTTTAAGAATGTATAATTAGATATTGACTCCCATTAAAAAAATTTCTTATTTAACTCGGGCTAATTTTTATTCTGCATGTATAACAATCTGCTCACCTCATTATGAACTTTTATTAGACTCTCTACCAAGCTGACTATTTCTGGATTTTGAATACCATGAGGGTTTAGTGGTGAGTCGAGATTCTTTTACGAAGGAGGAGAAACTCGTGCAAAGGTTTCATCTAACGATCACGATCTGTTCATGTAGGCCATTCATTTATTTAATGATATTATCAAGCATGTTCTTATAATCTTGCATATCAGAGTAAGAATTGAATCATCCACATAAATACTCGATCATGTCAGTAAATATGGCTTTACTTAGTTGATAACATTGAAAAGAGAATCTAAGAAAAAAGAATCAATCCATACAAAAAGAAAATTAAACACTACCTAATGAATTATGTTATAAAAGCTTTCGTAATTTACCCTTATTGAATCTCGGAATATGTAGCTGATAAAGAAAATTTTAATGTTTAAAAGCAGCATGGGAAATTAAAATTATTGCAAGTTTCTGGCACCTAACTTTTTTATATGTTTTCTAAAAACTATTTTTTACATGTTTGGGGAAGAGCAAACTTCAGTAATTTTTAAACCATTCATTTTATTAAAATGTAAATTGTAGCAATATTTAGTGATTGTTCTTAATTTTACTTCCTTTCTTTATTTAATATTTCAGAAATAGGGGTAACAAGAGGGCAAAAAAGTTGTATTCTAATATAATTTATGGTTTATATCGTGGGTGGTTATTCGTAGAATTTTGAACTCCCTTAAAGCTTACCTTCTTCAGGGTGGTAGCGTCATGAAGTGCTTAAATTTGATAATCACTCTAAGCACCTTAAAAGTGCTTAATTTTTTAATAAAGGTCCTTATAAAATGCTTAATTTTCTTGAGAAGTATAAAGAGAGCATTTTGAGTGCCAACTTATATTAAATTAAAATTAAACATTTTTCCGCTTCCTCTTATTACAACATTGTATATTGTTATTTATTGAAAATTGGGGGAAAATTATATGAAAAAAGTTATATAAATGCATTTTATGTTATATTTAATATGACTTCAAAAAACGTTCTACCTTCAATTATGTCTGATAAAGGCATGCTCAAACTATTGTTAAGAAAAAATGAGCTGATTTGCCCATTGGACAGAAAATAGGAATACAGCAAGATGAATTTGATGTCCCAAAACATCTAAAAACACTCACAGTGAAGCCTCATTAGTTCATTATACATTTGATCATTGTTCTCATTAATATTTTGGGACAATGTATTAAATGGATTTACCTTACAATGAATATTGAATTCTTACTCTTTGCCTTAGTCATTATACGTAAAATCCAAATATGATGAAATTTTAATTCGAAGGCATAGATTTTCATTGATCGGGATTTCTTTCGTGATGTTTTCTTTCACATCCTTGTCCATTTGAAAATTGCTATTTGCTGTATTATCTTGACAAGTTTTAACTTTTATACATATAAAAAAAAACTACTTTATTTTATACTTATAATTTCAAAAAAAAAAAAAAAAAAAGGATTTGCAAGAAAATTTTTTCTTTTTTAACTTTAATTCTATCACTCTTTTTGTAACTTGTACTGATATATATGTATATATATATTGTTTCCCGTTGAAATCTTTTCTCCCATCTCTCTTTCTCTCGTTTGTTGTGACTAACAATTCATAGAAGTTAAAGACGTCTAATATGGCAGGAAGTCACTTCTGGGGCATTAAAAATTCACCAAGAATGTATTTTTTTGAAATTTTAATTAAAAAATAAAAGCAAGAATGTATTTAAAAAAAAATTTAATCAAGGAATAAAAGCAAAATTTATTTCTTTTAATTTAGATCAACATGATTTATTTCATCAAAGCATATAAATGAGTAACTAATATTTTTATACTATTCAAAAGGTTTTAAAAGAGAGTTTGAATTCCTATTTTGCTTAAGTGAGTGCTTTTTTTAAGTTTTAATAATTTTTGGAAATTTAATTAATCTAAACTCAATTTGTTGCAGTGATTATAAAAACATAAAATTAAAAATTTGATTTCTTCATTGAATGGTTGAGTCATGTTAAATATGCTCATGTTATATTTAAAAAAAAAAAAATGCTTTCTTTGGTTTTTAAACAAAATTCAAAACTTAAAATCAATTCATTGAGTAAGATTCTTCTTGATTTGAGGCAATGCAGTGTTTAGTCTTGCACTAGCTTCAAAAAATATTTTAAAAATGCATTATTTTATTTCGATTTTACTTGTAATTATAGAACTTTTTTTTTATCTTCATGAATTTGTTTTCATTATTTATGAAAAATAGAAATTGTGAAATCATTTTAATTCCTCCTTAAAATATGGAATAGTTTTTTACATTTTTAAAGCTGAAGTATTAGTAATAAATTTTTTTTAATGTTTGCATAAAGATTCAAAAGCAGGTTTTATTTTATTAAATTTTCAAAATGTGAAGCATTTAAAGAAGCCCTATACTTAAACATCAGAAATAAAAAGTGAAAAAAATTTATTATTTATTAAATTTCTATAATTATTTCTATTTCAATTATTTTATATTATTTTCTTTTATTATTTATTTAGAATTTGATCAGAAAAACTCTTTGCAAAATATTTTGCAGTTTGGCCAATCTTGTGATGGTAGCTAACTGGGTATACTTTAGCTCTATAAGGCGGCAAATAAAACATTCTAAACTGCTAAATTTGGTGAATTAGTGCAGGAGGAAGTTTTAATTTACATCCTAGCCATGCCGAATTTCATTTGTTGAAGCATATACAATATTGAAATGTTAAATTTGCAATGCATCTATAAAAGTGCATCAATTCAGAAATGATGTATCATCCAAATTTACTGGTAGTTTTTGATTAACAAAAATTTGAAAAAGAAGCCAAATTTTTACTACCCTTATTTTAGAGAAAAAAAGAATTACTGATTAATTAAATCTTGGATTTTATTTTTTGGACGTAATAAAACTTATTTTTGTTAAAACCAAATATCTTTTACAATAGGTGCTTTTGCAGCTTTACAGAAATAAATATTAAAATTATTCTTATAACAGAAATAACATTTCTAAAACAAATATTAAAAAATATTTCAAGAAAAACAAGTCTTTGTTATAAAATGTTCTCTGTTTAAAAAAATAAGCATACTCTCGTATGCATGATTGTAAAAAGTGCTTAATTTTTAAAACATTTTCTTATTACACACCCTGTTTTTGAGTTTTGTCTGGTTGGATTATTAATTTAATTTTGATAATCAAATGATGATTTTTTATATCAATTTGCCAGATGCACTTTTATTTGCAGCCCTAAAAAAACAAACTGAAAGTTTCTGTGAAGTATTTTTTAACTGTTTAGTGAACTTACCAACAAATGTTAAGGGTAATTTCTCAAATAATCTGTCAAGTTCAGAATTTTCGGGATCATCTTACTGATAGTTTATTAAAAAAGGATGAATGTATAAAATTTACTTAGAATTTTTACAAGATCAATTCATCATGACATTCAGAAACAAAATACATTCACAAGGAGATGTGCATTAATGTACCCATTACATACTGAAAAAAGTAACCTTTTAAGTTGAACAATTTTACGTTGTTCTGCTGTATATTGTGAAGCAGCAGTTTTTATTACTTTGATGAAATCAATAATTTGTTGACATTGTCAGACTAAGAAATCAGAAATAAATAATTTGCTCATTTGGCTTCAATAGAAAGAACATTATGCTGTAACTGTAGGGTTGGAGTATTCAAATTATAAGGAAGTCAGTTGAATTATTTGGATAATATGATGAACGGATGAAAACAGAGTGGAGTTGTTTACTATTCAGAGTAAAGGGATGCCTATTCAGCTGTAATTGAATTGCATGTTCAGTTTTTAACCCCATGTAGTTGTGGTTTGTGGGAAGGATTTGCTTAATTCATTGAATTTACACCCGTGGAAGTTTTGATGATTTTAGATGCATTTTAAAGTTGTCTAAAAATTAAGAGCAAATTTTAAAAATAAAAGGATAAATTAATGAAACATTATTTTCAATTTCCCTTTGATTATTTTTTTTCTTCTACTGATTAAGCATGAAGAGGAAATAAAGTTGGTGTTTTAAGTTCTTTTCTATAATTAGTATTTAAAACTTTATATAAAGTGTATGAAAATTGTCAAAGTATCTTCAGTGAATGGGGAAACTATTTAAAATCTTAAAAATGTTAGCTTGTTTTTAATTATGAAAGTCAAATCGGACATGCTTTTACTAGCTTTTTCAATCTTTCATATATTATATTTTTTCCAAACTTTGCAGATATAGTGCTATATGAAACATTGTATTTGGGGCAGGAATAACTTTAAAGAACCAAATGAAAACATTTCTTAAAAAATGTACCATTTTAAAATTTATAATTTTTCCAAATGATAGGAAGTTATTTTGCCAATATAAAATTTAAAAATAACTTTCAAATATCAGCAATATTTCAAATATTTGCAATTTGTAAAAATCTTCCATTATGATTTCTGTATTTAATTCCCTAAAATATAAATTCAGTAAAGAGGAGTCTTAAGAGTATCTTAATGCAATGTCTTTTGCATCTTCCAAAATAAAATAATAAAACTATTTTCATGTTAGCAGTTGAAATACATGGTTGGGTGGGTGGGGGGATATTTAGCGGAAGGGAAAAAAAAATTATTGCTATCAAATGATTTTGTTTCTTCTCGTAAAAAATTCTGTTACAGCAATTCAAATTAATCTGATTTGAAGTCAAATTTTCTATTTAATTTTTTAATTAAGACAATAAATTTTATCTCAAACAGTATTTTTTTTTTGTATTTCCGTAAATTTGGAAAAAAATTTGATAAGTAAATAATTATCAAGCTAATCTGCCTTTTAGTAAACATTTCTTAATTGTTTTTACACAAGTTTCTTCAAAATTGAAACTAAATGCATCATTTTTTACTTTATTTCTAAATTTTATACAACAGCTGATTTTAATTAATAGTTATCATATTTTTTTTGAAATGCTCTAATTGTGAAAGTTGTGGAATGAAAAGGTATTTGTGAAAATTAGTAATTTAATATAATAGGTAATAAGGAATAAATTTTGAAAAATTGATTATTAATTGAATAAGGTATGGGAAAAGAAAACACAAAAATATTTGAATGAAAATAAAGAGGAATATAAAAATAAATGAAGAGGAAGGAGATATTTTTTTTATGGATAAACAAATAAAAAATGCTAATATCTTTTGCATTAAAAAATTGAAAAATATAGCAATCATAACAAAATGTTGAAAAAAAATCCAATAATTGAATTTTTTTTAATGGATAAATAATGTCATTCCCTTAATTGTTATCTGTTGTTTTCTTTTCCACCAGGCTTAGCATAACTTGAAAAGCTGCACATCAATCACTGTTAGCAATTGTCAGGTTCTTGAACTAAATGCATATTTACTGGAAATATTGATTGAAATTTTCTAAAAGAAAGCATCTCTGTTAGTGAGCTTGGTAAATCAAAAGTTCATGAGACTAAATGGAATTAGTTTCAGTATATTCTTTTATTGATAGGAATTTAGTCCTAAATCTGTTGGAAGATTTAACTTCTTATCAATAAGTCTTCGTTCATTTGTGCAAGTTGTAGTAAATTTTTTTTTTCCGTAACTATAGATCTATCTCTTTAATTTACAAAATATGTCAGATTATGTAAGCTTTTTTTTACTGTTCTGCTTGATTTTTTAAATTAAAGAACTGCTTTAGAGCAAACATAACTTTCCAATTATGTAATTTTAATTAGCTTCTGATATTTTGTTTAATTTTGACTAATTTTCAAATTATGCTAATTGGGATATTAATGATTTTTTTTTTGGTGGGTGGGAGGAAAAGTCATAATTGCTTGCCTGATTATCACAAGTTATCTGGGGTTTGTATATAGTGCAATTAATTACTATCCCAAGAGAGCTTGGGCGAAGCAGAATTTGTCAGTATGATTTAGTTTATTATGGTTTTACTTGACTTGGAGGAAATATTCAGCCTTTGATTGGTAGTTTTTTTGGTGGGACTGGTCATGTGTTTTTCCTTTAATATAGTACATGTCTGCTTGTGGATTAGTAATGTATAAAAAAGGATAGTTGTTGAAAAAAGGTAAAATGATGATAATGCAAGATAGCATGTTAGATTTTTCTGGTACTGATTACTGCTACTGAAAAAAATAAATCAAATACAATAAGACAGTGTACTCTGTGCACCTGTAAAAGAGGTTCCAGAGGTAAGCCAGTAAGAAAAGAGACTGGTGTCCAGAATATCGAGTATCATTTTGTCCTTGTTTCAATAACTCGTACAATGACAGTTACTTAATTTTTTTCATTCGTCTGAGATAACTCAGGATAGTAAACTAATATTAAAAACTAAATGCTTTTACACCCGTAAAAATTCAACTTAAAACCTACATATTTTGTTTTGTCTCTTTTCTTCATGTTTAATAATAAAATTAAAAAATCTGATTATTTTTTTCAAAAAAAAAATGAAAGGGAAGCTGTTAAAAATTACCCCTCTGCTTTAGCATTCAGAATGACTGAGTTACTAAGTTCCAGCAAATGCATAATGTGTTGTTCTATAGTGTTTCATATTATCTTTTATTAGAAACAACTCGTATATCAACTGAAAAAGGAAAGAAAAAGTTTAATAATTTGAATGCATCAAATGCATATGAGAATGTTCTGGTTATTGGTAGTTAAATCAACTTTAAAGTAAATCTGTCTTATCAAATTAAGTGTATCGGATCTTGTTCTTGGAGGAGAACAAGCGTTTTGAAGAAACTATTGATAATTTAGTAATGAAACTATCAATTATCTTGTACAAAACAAAAGTTGCATTTTTGATGTGAAATATTTACTCCAAAATGGGACAAAAAACAGTATAAAAATTGCGCAAATAAATTTTAATTTGCTGTTTATGTTAAATATGCAGCCAATTATGAGACATTTTGATGTATTGTAAAACATTTTTGTTATTGATAGCCAAATGCCATACTAAGTACAGTTTATTTTCTTCAGTCACAATTGGTCATACAATTTTTTAATGAATAAATAAAATTGAATTTATTGATAGAGGTTTTGGGGGAATGTATTGAATTTTTGGACAGCTTGCCGAAATTCTATTATTTTCTTCATAGAAGCCATTCCTTTCCATCATCTGTTAATATGAGTTAACTGTTACTTGAAAGGTTAGGTAAAAACCTGTTACCTGTAGCAACATGTTTTTCTGATTAAACTAATCTTGTATATTTTTAGCAATTTTTAAAATTTATTCTCAAGTTTATCTATCTAAAGCTAAACAATTATTTTTGGAAATTCTTGAGGAAATTTCATAAGAACCAAAATGCTTTGTGATGATATTAATGATATTTGAAATCATATTTTTCTTTTGCTGAATGAAATCATTTATGAATATGTATCCATGTTAAAAATTTAATTTATCTGCACCATCAAAATTAGTTACATTCTAATAGTTTAATTTTTGACACTTCTGCCCTTTTCAGGATCTTCTTAAGTAGTTAAAGTCACCAGCTTGAAACTATTTGTATTATTTGAAAATCATGTATGATAAATAAATGCTTGTTCAATCTGCTTCTCCGAAATATTTAAGCTTTGTATGTTTTCATGCGATTTCTTTAGCTATCTGTGTTGAACATCCGACTCTTTGGGGATGATTTTAATCCTTAACAAATGCATTTTTTTTCTATTTTTTTTTTATTTATTTGTTTATTTTATTATATTTTTCTAGTAGAATAGCTAATAGTTTGGAATAATATGAAACAAATTAATTGTATTACTAATGAGAAAAAGTGTATAATTAACTTTGAATAAACCCTCAATATAATAGATTTCGTGAAATATTACATTATGCCTATTATATTGCAGCATTCTTTCTTTTTTTTCTTTTGAATATGTATAATGCTGCTAATATAGCATTCTTTCTCTGAGTACTAAGCGTAAGTAACTTTTAAAAGTTACTAATGTTCTGCCTAATTGTTGAGAAACAGATGCATTTGATTTATAGGGAATTCTAGTCTAAGCAAATCAACTATGCAATCATTTCCATAACAAAATTTTTTTTGTGTGTGTAAGTTATGTGTATAACAAACTTGCATTGTAACTTATTAGTAAAATATTGGCTATCCTGAAAATTTTCAAAATCTTTTTTTTTTTTTTTTTAATTGTTATTGAATTTATATGTATATTACATCAATACACAAAATACATATTTTGATTGTCAGATTTTTATACTTTATTAGATTTTAGGAATTTTGAAATGATAATCCGCAATAGTGATTAAAAACCCAAATTAATAAACTGACTTGTGTGTATGAGATATTAGTAAAAAGACAGAGGTATCATTTTGATCATGTGCATTATTTTTTAGATCAGTTAGTCAGCTTAGTGTCATGAATGCTTTCTTCTCCCTTGGAATAAATTCATTTAGAATCATGTAGCTATCATATATATTGAAAACTAGTGACTATGGAATTTTATTCATTATTAAATAAGTTTCTAAAATTAAATGTAACATTTGACAATTTATTATTAAATGATTAAATTCATGCATTAATGGAATTGTGGAGCCTTTCTTTTCCTGGTTTTCATAAACAACATTTTTAAAAAGGAAATATCTTATGATATCACATCTCTGAAGTGACTTTTTAATATTTTGGTGACAATATGCGAAAATCTATTTATTTGTATTGACCGATGAAATTTTTTTTATTCCATTAGTCAGATACAGCAGTTCCTTTTAAAAATATATATAATAAAATTTGATTTTAGCATTTTTTTAAAAATAATAATGTCCACTTCAACATTGCAAACGACATTTGGATAGACCAAGAAATACTTATCTGTGCACAAATCTCTATTAGATGCAAAAAATAAGCACTTTAAAAGCATAAATTTTTGCCATTTAAAAATAATTGAAATTTTACATTTTTCTATACTTTTAATAAATATGAAACAAATATTTGCTTAGTATTTGGAAATTTTATAAATTATTGCCAATTTAGTTGTTAAATTGCTAATAATAATGTGTTCTCAAAATTAAATAATACTTTCAGTCTTTGTAGGAAAATCCAGATTTTTTTTAATTTTCGGTTACAAGTATCTTGTTTTGGTCCTTAATCTTTTAATCAAAATAATGTAGATTTAGCTGTATATCATATCAAATAGTTTCTTTTTGAAACAAAGTTTTAGTTTTGGAATATGTCTAATTAAGCAACAACGAACAAACTGACAATTTTTAAACAGTACTATTCTTTTCTCTTGTATGATTGGATGATTTGGCATGGAATGACCAATCTAAAAACATGCCCACTCAACTATATTTCCTCAGATCATTTTCCTTAATGATATAAATGAATCTGTATTCTCAGATTTATTTTTATTTCGTTGAATTTTGATATAATTATATTGATTCTTAAATTTCAGAAAAAGTAGTTTCTTTTTTTACTGGGCACCATTCATTATTTTGTAAAATCATGAATCATTCAATAAATAAATTACATTAAACAGTCAATGTAACATCTTGTTTATTTGCAAGTCAGTGTAGTTTTTAATGAATGAATGTTTCTAAAATATCTGGTTTCTGTCAGTTTCTCATATACTTAACTATTCAAGTAGGAAGTTTTCTTTTTCTTTC
>JAPMOQ010045431.1:107774-129948 GCA_026543055.1 Argiope trifasciata
AGTCTGACGACTTTGTGTTGCTGCGTCAAGTGAGTCTGACGACTTTGTGTTGCTGCGTCAAGTGAGTCTGACGACTTTGCGTTGGTGCGTCTAGTGAGTCTGACGACTTTGCGTTGCTGCTGCGTCGAGTAAGTCTGACTACTTTGTGTTGGTGCGTCAAGTGAGTCTGACGACTTTGTGTTGGTGCGTCAAGTGAGTCTGACGGCTTTGCGTTGGTGCGTCAAGTGAGTCTGGCGACTTTGTGTTGCTGATGGAGAGATGGCGCCAAGAGAGCTGTTAAAAATTCATCACGTCTGAAATCATCAATTTGGCATATGTGTTGGCGGAATTGTGCTAATACGTAGATTGAATTCCGCCAAAGATCGAACCTCCGATGTCCGGGCTTGAAAGCCAGTAACTTATCCACTATACAAAAATGGCCACCAATGTTTATGGGTAGTTACTGGCTTATTAAGTTGTCACCACACACACACACACACATATATATATATATTTGTATCTCATTCTCGAAATTATGTGCCTGCGAGTCATTACTTTCAGAGGTGAACAACATGAAAGATGCGCGTAGAAACCGTTTGACAGATGACTCCCATTCAGCATTCTAGGACTTCGGTAGCCTGTTATTAAGGTCTTGGTTCGGAACCGGGGGGGGTTTCAGGTTTGAGATTCGATTCCGCCGAAGAACCGTCGTGTAAGTGGGTCTCTAGCACGTTCAATCTGTCGGGCCAAACGTCCTCCCTCTGATGTGGTATGGAGAGGGGAGGGGGTCCATCTGTGATATTATTATCCTCATTATAAGACCGCTGTTCAAAATGACGAGGTCTGTCCCGAAGTAGCCCTAGCGTTGCTTCAAAACTGGAACATCTTAAGATCTTATCACACGGTGAAATTTCGTCAGCACTTTTCCATTTCTACCCTCAAAAACCGGTCAAGCAAGTTTCCTAATCGACAACTTTTTCTAACTAGCTAGAAAATGTCGTCGGAAATATTGTCCGTAAACGAAATTCAACCAATCATGTGAAACTTTGAAGTGACGTCACTTTCATTGTCGTTTGCTGACGGAAAGTGCCGAGGATATTTTGCCGTGTGATAAGGCCTTTTATAATCTTAGTACAAGTTATTTGTCGACTCATATGCAACAACCCACACTAATGTTACTTTCATTTGAATGACACGTGTAATTATAAACATCTACCCTTACACAGTGCTAAATGTAGTCAGTAAAGAGTTTTGTGCTGTTAGTATTTTTTTTTTTTTTTTATCTTCCCAATAATCTCGAGTCAGTGTTTTTGATGGCACGTCTGTACCTCATTTGACATTTTTTTAGAAAGAATGGCACGAGGATCCATGAAGGTTCGCTAACCCTGATCTTGTTATTGCCTTATTTATGAGCATCAGACATCTACATACATAAAATTGTGCACAGTCATATGTGTATCTTTTATCTCATCTTATGATAAAGATGAACGTGTGTGTGTTGGGTTAGGGTTGTTCAACTTACAACTACCAAACAATGACGTCTTGTGCTTTTTGGTGAGGCCACAAGCGATTCTTTGAATTAATCTTCTAAGCACAGCACAGTACAGTAAAAGCTCCTTATTCGCGCTTCCTTCATTCGCGTTTTCACTCTTCGCTGATTTTTAAAATGCGACCCAATTCCTCTATTCGCGGCTAAACATTTCTTTATTCCCGGATCTAATAAGTACATACATCATCATAAAAAGATTCCAATAGGTATCCTACCCAATATCCTTTATAAAAGCCGTCCAATGGACTAATGAAAAAAGTAAAATAAATCGTATTACAACTTTGTGTAAAGTATGTTGTTCAATGCAAACATAGCCGAAATCGCGAATGGAATAGGACGAGATGGGTTCGAACAGATAGAACCAAGTGACATTCAGGAATGGCTTGAATCGCAAGATAAAGATCTGACTGAAACCGACTTGGAGGAAATGTTAAATTCACAAACCTATTGAAGAAGAGGCTTCAACTAGCACTGGAAACGTGACATTTCATTTGAAACATCTGAGTCAAGGTTTAAGAATGACGAATGAATTTTGCGATTTCTTTGTGAACGTCTACGGAAAGAAGTCTTATTTCTGAGAGGAAAATTGCTAATGCGATTGCTGCGTATCAGTCGGAATTGAAGGAGTTTTTGAAAACTGCCAAGCAAGAGAAAAGACAAAATTCCTCAAACCATTGCCTCAACCTTAAGATAATGAATCAAAGTGTTCAAAAGCTTCAATTAAATTGATATATATGTATATAATATATAATAATTTTCACTTAAGAACGTATCCCTTAATCCCATATAAATGACCTTTCCGTATTCACGGTTTCTGTATTCGCGGCCTATTTATGGAGCATATACCCCGCGAATAAAGAGCTTTTACTGTATAAAATGAAAGCGTCTGTTTATTTGAATCACGAAAATTCGAGAAATAGTGAATGGATATCGGAGATATTTCTACCATTTTGTAGAGCATTGATCGGGGAAGGTTTTAGTTCATAAAGATAATATGAAAAATAAAAGGGAGATTTACAATTGCGATTCTGATTATCCCGCGCATGCGCGAAAACCTCAAGCTACGCATGCGCAAATAACAAGAGCTGTGGTATGCGTTTCGCTTCTTTGTTTACGTCTGGTTTTAAACAGCGATTCAAATCTCATCGTGCCCAATAGAAGGAAATCCAGAACATAGTAAGTGCCAAAAAGTTTCGTTCCATAAAAAAATTTTGTATCTATTTTTGATTTCTAATCTATTTTTTTTACTTACTTTTGATGCTGCGCAACATGCCCATGTATTATCGGGTGGAAAACCAAACTACGGCTAGGTATCCGACTACGTTCGAAGGAAAAATTTTGAAATATAAGATTTTTGAAAAACTATTTATGATTTTTAGATGTATTGTCGATTATAAACACTATACATACAAAAAATTATTTGAAAATACAATATATTTTGAGAAATAGAAAAATTGGTTGTACATTTTAGTGACATTTAACCAAAACGACTAACACTCAACACAAAATTGCAATGCAGAAATAATATATTTTTTTTTTTTGCATACAAGTTATAGAATATAATGATGAATGAAATGAATCAAAATCGAAGAAAAATATTGAGACGAAAATAAGTGACGGGTAAAAATTACGTATGTATGTATTTATTCGATATATTCAAAATTTTTTTTCTAAAAATACCTATAAATGAAAAAGCATTTCGCCAACAATAAATTTTGGTCCATATCATTGCCCATATCATTCAAAACATTTGCTGAACTTTTGATGTAAGTACCTTTATTAGTGTTTGAGATATCCTGATAACGGTGGAGAATTTTTATGAAAATGAAAGTTTTGTGAAAACTGAAGTGAAAGACAAATTTTTAGCTGAAAAATTTGCGACCTGGATGATAGGCCAGCCTTCCTTTTCCTAGAAAATATAAACTGTTTTGGAAAGAGGTAAGTCTGACCTACAAAAAGTGACTTTTGTGGTCGTAAACCAGGGTTTTTAACGTTGTCTAAGTTCAAACGTTTAAGTTCAAAGCTCACTTTTCATCTTGGTTGCTATGCCACGGGCAATGCCGTGTGGGTACTGCGTGGTAAAAATTGACGTCTTTTCCGCGATAATTTCAAAAAATATTACAGCAGTATATTTCTTTATTACCCCACCCATTTTTCAGATGATTATAATAAAAAATTCGGCTTAGGTTCCCATGTTAAATAGGCTTCAATAGGATGCACGCTTTGAAATCCCATTGTAGTATCAATTAAATCAGAGATTCCCAATCTTTTTTGAACTGTCGCCCCCTTTTCTAATGAATATTTCAATATCGCCCCACTCCAGATAAATAAGAGCGTACATAATGTATGATGAAAATTAGAATTAAAAAAAATTCTAATAGATGGAATATTGTTGAAATTGAAACGCTACTGAATGTCTTCTTTATTTAAAAAAAAGCTTTAGTTTACCTGTTATAAGGACAGACAGGGGGTTTGATGATACGAAGTAATTTATAAGAAACTATTGCTTTCTAATTAAATAGAAAGTTTCAGAGACCCATCAAAAAGCATACTTAATTATATTAAAACGTATTTTTATTAAAATTTAAAGACATATTTCTAACTTAACTAATGAGAAGGCCGAATTTGATGCATTTTAAGGAACTTGTTAATATCAGGCTCGATTTCACTAAAAAACAATCGTAAGTGGCCGCTTTCAGTAATATACAGCCGATTTCTCTTTTTCGCTACCAATATTGCCTTAGTATTAAATCCACTTTTTGCTAAATATGCAGAAAGGAATGCTATCACAAGTCGTTGAACAATCGTCCATAACCCTGAATGCAGTTGCGAAAGCGACTTCTGCAGCCAAAATTCTTGAATCTAATTTTTAGATCCTCATTTGTCGTCGGTTCTATTAGTTATTCTTCTAACTGAGGTGATCCTGATGTGTTGACATTGGAAAAAGGATCCCAAACCCAGTCTGGTCTGTTCATGCTTAAAATGTCCTGGAATCGCTCCTTGAAGTTATTGTACACTATACTTGGTTAATCCTCTAACGGCCCTTCGTGCCATATCAACACCCCCTCATTTTCTCTGGGTCTTTCACCGCCCCCTTGAAAGCTTCAAACGCCCACAAGGGGGCGTTATCGCCCACGTTCGGAACCTATGAATTAAATAATTCAGATCAAACTTTCGATAAAGAAAATTTAAGAGCATCCATTTTTAAACATTGTTGCATTTTGCATAAATTTTTATAAAAATGCTTTGTTTAGCGAAAAGGAGAGTGTGAAGATTTAAAAATAGTACGGCTTATATTTCTTATCAAAATTTAAAAATATTTTTCTCAGAAAGTCATGTTAATGAAAGTTGAAAAAAAAATGGGGAATCACAGCTAGTCACCTAATATCAAACACCAGCTAATAGTAATAATAATAAAAGGCATATGAAGCTTATTCAATTTATGGAAGATTCGTGGTGGCCTGGTGGTAAAAGTCTCGGCGTGTGAGCCGTAGGGTTTCAGGTTCGATACCCGAATGTACCGAAGAACCGTCGTGTAAAGGAATCCGGTGCATGTTTAATCCGTCGTGGTAAAATTTTCTCCCGCTGGGAGGGCGAGTGTCAGCCCATGTGTCGTCTTCGTCATCTAACCGCGGTTGAAAATGACAAGGTCCGTCCCAAAATAGCCCTATTGTTGCTTCAAGGTATCGACCGCATTGGTGAAATTTTTTTAAAATTATTTGTAGTGTTTGAGACTTTACTCTTCCCAAAACAATCTTTTTTAGTAAAAGGAAGGCCTGACTATCATCTGGGGCCATCTATTTTGTGTCTTTTAACTTAAATTTTCACAAAACTTTAATGTCCGTAAAAATTCTCCACATGTTAAATCAAAAACTAATTGAGGTATTTACATAAAAATCTCAGCGTGTGTTTTAAATAATATGAGCAATGAAAGGAACCAAAAGTTTTAGTATAGGCGAAATAATTTTTCGTTTAGAGGTGTTTTTAGAAACACGAAGCTGTGAATTTATTTAAAAAAATGCATATATACGCATATTTTTACCCATCACTTCTTTGAATCTCAACATTTTTCTTAGATTTTCGTTCCTTTCATTCATATTCTGTATCTTGTGTACAAAGAAAAATGGGATTTTTGCATTCAAGTTTTGTGTTGAGTGTTAACCGTTTTGGTTCAATTTCATTAAAATTTACTACACATTCTCCTATTCTTCAAAATTTATTATTTATCTCAAATAATTTTGTTGCATTTATAGTGTTTATAATCGACATTACATCTCAAAACCATAGTCTATACTTATAATAAAGCTCAATGTGTAATGTATAACTTAAGCTTCTATTTTTAACAAATTTTTAAAGAAATATTTTAATTATGTTTTTTTTATCACGTGACTGGATAAAATAAAATAAGTATAAAATGAGATATTTTCTGAAAAAATGAATGCAAAGCAAAGGTTTCTGTAATCGTTTGCAGCATCTAAATCATTAATTCAACAAATCTTTATTTACGATAAACGCTTGAGTCAAACAGTGCATTGATGAATAATGAGTTTTAGATTTCTTCATACTTTGCTCTGTGAGCCGTATTTAACAAAATAATTTTATTATTTTAAATAAAAGTTGCTACATCCATCAGTCTTCTAAATGAATAATTAAAACCGACTGATTTATGAAATTAAAGAATATTATTAAGAAAACGTGTTCTTTTAGAACTCTCCGTCCATCATCTTAAAGAAAATATTCATTTCAGGCCAATCAATGCCCGGAATGACTACGAGGCTAATGAATATGAGATTTAATTGAAAATTTTAGAACGCATTACTCATGGCGCTGGTCGCCAAAGGCGGCTAGTTTCAAATGATTTTTAAAAGATCCATTTAAAAAAAAATCATTTCCTTCGAACGTAGTCGGATGCCTGAAAAGGGGACGTAAATAGTGCCGAAGAAGTGAATCGCAAAGCTGACAATGAAGAGATCATGGGGTGATTCGGTGCACAGATTTAACATGCATCACATTTTGAGCCGGACGCAACGATCCGACGATATTTACTTTCGGTAGCGAGTAAATCCGCCAATTCGAAAACGTCATGACGTGTCCGACTACGTTGGAAGGAAATTTTTTGAAAATTGTTTAAAACTATGTTTTTTAGATATATTGTCAATAACAATATAAAATACTATAAATTCAACACAATTATTTAAAAATATAATTTATTTTAAGAAATAGGAAAATGTGTAGTCACTTTTAAGGAATTTTAACCAAAACGGTGAACACTCTGTGCAAAAGTGTCATGCAGCAATTCCATTTTTTCTTTGTGCACAAGTTACAGAATATAAAGATGAGTGAAAGGAGCATCTAGAGATGCAAAGAAGTGATGGGTAAATGTATACGCCTTTTTTCCATCCATTCGCAACTTAATTTTTCTTAAAACCACTGTAAATGAAAAAGTATTTTACCAACAACAAAACTTTTGGTTCATTTCATTACCCATATTATTTAAAGGACACGCTGAAATGTTTAGGTCAATACCTCTGTTAGTTTTTGAGTTAACGATGGATAATTTTGATGAAAATGAAAGTTTTGAGAGACTGAAATTAAAAACCAATTTTAGCTGAAAAATAGGTGGCCCCAGAATGATAGGTCAGGCCTTCCTCTTCCTATAAAAGGTAAACTGTGTTGGAGAGTCACAAGAAACACGAATTTAAAAAAATCCCCAATGTGGTCCATAACCGGTATTTTTAACGTAGTCGGATATCAAATTTGATTTGGTGACTTCTTTTTATGAGGTTGGTGCGTAGTGATCAAGCGTTTCATTGACGTGCTATGGTGAGGGGAGGGGTGCCAGCTCAGGTGTCTTCCTCGTCATCTGACCGTGGTTTCAAAATTTCGAGATCCGTTCCAAAATAGCCCTAGTGTTGAGGTAGCGTTAATACAACTAAACTAAACTTAAAACTGAACTTTGACGTGCTATGTTTCAATAAAATTTTTAAATATTTTGTAAATTTATGAATGGAATCATTCTGGCGCTTTTAGCTTATAGAGATGCGTTTCGATAATCATATTCCAGGTTCGAGGAAAGTCCTTAAAAAGGGCTTAAATTTGAAAATCCTTTTTAAGTACCTTAAAAGTGCTGGTAATAATAATAAATTTAAATACCTGATGCAGGGATCCGTTAGTGAAGGTATCGCAGTTGCAAGTTATCTTGTTGTCTATTGCCACTTGGTCAAACCAAGCCGAATGAGCAGAGCTCTTTCGAATGAAGGCGCCTTTCGTTGTGAACGAGCACCATTCAGGTGAAATGACGACTTGGCTCGAACACACTCGACACAACCCTTTTGAGGGGGCGGTCGAATTCACTCATTCATCCGCGAGTCAGAATTGAGATCCAAATCAGAGACCGACTCATCCCTGACTCAGTACCCCCAGAGGTTATGGGAAACTGGAGGACTTTGCAGTCACGCCCTATTGAACGTGTCCCCACTGCCATGAGCCAACACGGGGCCACAGGACAGAACCCGCGACCTTTCGGCTAGGAGACTGACGCTCTGCCGACCAGGCGACCGCGGCCCAAGTTATCTTCCATAGACAATGAGGGCTGCGGTGCCCTGGTGGTAAGGTGTCACAACCGGAGGGTTTCAGGTTCGGAACCCGATTCCACCGAAGAACCGACGTGTGAGGAGGTCTCTTGCACGTTAAATCTGTCAGGCCAAACGTCCTTCCGCTGATCTGGTGTGGAGAGGGGGGTGCCAGTTCAGGTTCCGCCCTCATCATCTGACCGTGGTTCAAAAGGACGAGGTCTGGCCCAAAATAGCCGTCGTGTTGCTTTACAAAGGAACGTTGATATTACTGAACTAAACTAATCCATAGACATTGAATGCTACCGTCTTTCCCTTGAATGCATTCTGCAACACGGTAGAAATGAAATAGTCGCGAAAAGCTAATGAAACAAAAAGTATTTTTTATTCCTAGCGAAGTGCAACAATAATCAAAGGAGAGGGGATTATAGGATGTAGAATTTGAATTTTTTTGTGAGAAATTAAAAAAATTGTAAAATTAGCTGTCATCTCTACTTTCCTATCTAATTAGCTGTAATAATAGGATTCTTGTTTCTATGCCTATTATATCGATTCATGTATTAGATTAATTTAATAAAATAATATTAGTTCGATTTTTGTTAATTTAATGTTAAAATTGGGATTGAATAATTTTAAAAGTGGGGAGAGGCCAGTGACTTTTTATGTGTACAATTTTTAAAAAATAGTAAAGAAATAATTATAAATAATAAAATAATTATAAATAAATTAAAAAATAAAAATGATTAAAATGAAAAAGTTTATAATATTTATGAGTTTCTATTTATAAAATTTTTAACTTAAATTTAATATTATTCTAATAAAAATCTTTCAGCATTATCTAGTATTAATAGATTAAATTTTCTGAACTAATACATAATTGATTGTATGTATATATAATGTATAATTAGCATTTTTCTCCGATTTTCCTATATATATATATACACACACTGAAGTGACAAAAGTCATGGGATGACTGTTAATATCGTGTCGGTCCTCCTTTTGCCCGGCGAAGTGCAACAACTCGACGTGTCATGGAGTCCACAAGTCGTTGGAAGTCCTCTGCAGGAATATTGAGCCATGCTGTCTGTATAGGCGTCCATAATTGTGAAAGTGTGGATGGTGCAGGAGTTTGGGCACGAACGGACCTTTCGATGATGTCCCATAAATGCTCGATGGGATTCATATCGGGCGATCTAGGTGGCCAGATCATGCGCTGGACGCTTCTGGTCCGGTGACATGGCCCATTGTCATCCATAAAAATCCCATCGTTGTGTGGGTACGTGAAGTCCATGAATGGCTGCAAGTGATCTGCAAGCAGCTGAACATAACCATTTCCAGTCAATGATCGGTTCAGTTGTACCAGAGGACCGAGTCCATGCCATGTAAAAACAGCCCACACCATTATGCAGCCACCACCAGCTTGAACAGTGCCTTGCTGACAGTTTGGGTCCATGGCTTCGTGGGGTCTGCGCCACACTCAAACTCTACCATCAGCTCGTAACAACTGAAATCGTGACTCATCTGACCACGCCACGGTTTTCCACTGGTCTAGGGACCAGTCGATATGCTTATGAGCCCAGGAGAGTCGCTGCAGGCGATGTCGTGCTGTCAGTAAAGGTACTCGAGTCGGTCTTCTGCTGTCATAGCCCAAGGAAGACAAATTTCGCCTCCCAGTCCTATCGGACACGTCCCTCGTACGTCCCACATTGATTCCTGCAGTTATTTGACGAAGTGTTGCGTGTCTATTAACATTGACCATTCTACACTGAAATCGGCGGTCTCGGTCGTTAAGTGCAGGTGGTCGCCCACTGCGCTGTCCATGATGGGATGTGATGCCTGAAATTTCATATTCTCGGCACACTCTTGATACTGTAGATCTCTGAATGTTGAATTCACTAACGATATCCGCAATGGAATGACCCATGCGTCTAGCTCCAACTAACATTCCACGTTCAAAGTCTGTTAATTCTCGTCGTGCCGCCATAAATCACGAAAAACCTGTTCACATGAATAACTTGAACACAAATGAAAGCTCTGGAAAACGAACTGCTCATTTATACTTTTTCGCTGCGATACTATTGCCATCTGTATATTTGCATATTGCTATCCCATGACTTTTGTCACTTCAGTATGTATGTATGTATATATATATATATATATATATATATATATATATATATATATAACTGTTATTTATAATCGGCTGTCATGTCAGTTACTTGGTTGCGGATTTGGCGACCAAAATTAATGCTTAAAAATATTTGGTAAAAAAACACAACTATCAACATGAAATTAAAAAAAGTCATCCACTACAAGTTTGAAAAAATATGCATTCGAATTCAAATGGATGAATGAAAAATATTCTATTATCGACTGAAAATGTGAACTATATAATATAGGGAAAGTGTGAACTAATACAGAAATTGAAAAAAAATGCTTCGATTCGTTTCCAATCAATAGGTGATGATTGCATTGTGCCTTGCCGAAAACTTATTTTGCTTTCTCTTGTACGAAGTATAATCGTCATATGTTAAACAGATTTTTGACATAGTGTATCTTTGGTTCAAGTCATTCTAAAACGCTTTGAAGCATGGTTTTTACCTAGCCTAGGTCTTCCCCGTGATCAAGAGTCATACCCTATTGGTATGACTCTCGACATGGAGGACTTTGTGGCCACGACAGATTTATATGTTCGCCAGTCACCACACCCACGGTCTTCGGCCGGTGGGTTCGAATTCGCAATCCAACGCTTTGTTACCCAGGACTAAGTATTTTGATATGCAGACGCTTATGAAATTTTGAACCGTGTTTTAAAAAACATGCGAGCGCGACAATTCAAAAACGCTATGACTTAAATCATAGGTGGGCAGACTTCCAGGGCTACTTCTGATTTTTTCAGGGTGTTACGATTAGCCCAGTGACGTAGGGAGCGCCGGATTTTTGAGGGGTGCGGCTGATGTAATGCACCTGACACCACCATTGAGGGAGGGCCGCGGTGGCCTGGTGGTAAGGTCTTGCCTTCAGAACCGGAGGGTTTCAGGTTCGAGACTCGATTCCACTGAAGAACCGTCGTGTGAGGGGGTCTCTTGCACGTTCAATTTGTCGGGACAAACGTCCTCGTGCTGGTGTGGGGGTGCCAGTTCAGGTATCTTCCTCGTCATCTGACCGTGGTTCCAAAGTGCGAGGTCCGCCCCCAAACAGCCGTCGTGTTGCTTTAAAACGGGACGTTAATGTAAATAAACTAAACTGCCTTCATCCGAAAGAGCTAAATCTCATTGGGCTTGGTATGAGCAAGTGGCATGAGACCGACAAAATGAATGGTGTTAAAGATATGATAATTTTGCGCCATATTGGAATTGTTGTAATGAACTATAAATAGGGCGATATTTATTGGTAGATCATCACAGCGGAGTCAACTGGCTTTTCGATGTCTGATTGGATTGGGCCAAGAAATATGACATGTTGAATCGCTTACCGAATGTCGCTTTGTCTTGAGTGGCATCCAGATGCGCAGTCGGGTCACCTTTTTTGGTGTGCTTGGAGTAGACTTGGATTCCCATCTACAATTCTGACGGCCAATTGGTAGGCTAAAGGCCTTATCACCCGGCAAAATATCGTCTGCACTTTCCGTCAGCAAACGACAACGAAAGGGACAAGTTTCACATGATTGGTTGAATTTCGTTTGCGGACCCTATTTCCGACGGCATTTTCGAGGTAGTTGGAAAAATTGGTAGAGTATGAAACTTGATTGACCGATTTTTGATAGAAACGGAAAAGTGCTGGCGAAATTTTACCGTGTGATAAGGCTTATTCCGTGATCACTTGTGTTGTTGTTGGATGATGACAAATGAACAGATCAGCAATAGGTGTCGGATGAAAATGCTGAATTTCATTTATTCTTGCTCATTGCGAATGGGATTTTTGCAGAACTGCGGGAAATAGTGTCCCCAAAATGTGATCCCCCACTCCGCGTGTCTTGCACACAGAATGACAAACGCGGAAAACGGTCTGACTTGAAAAGCAGATTCCATTACGCCAGTGTTGCCTTTTCAGAATTATTTATTGACATCGCACGAGACAACACAAAAACATGTATATATAGATGGTAGTAAATTTTGCTATTGTGCGTTTCGATTCATAACTTTAGCACTGTGTTTATCCGCGTCTGTTATTGCTCACGGCGTCTCGCATTCGATCACATGACCGGTTGGGAGGAGCGCGCATGCGCCAACAGCAACGAAAGCTGGAAAGAAATTCCGTGCGCTCTTCAGTGTCGTAGCAATGATGAATGGTCGGTGAGGAATCCCGACGTGTTCTGACTGAGAACAGACATTAAGACTTTTTTTCTTTTCATTCGGCTCTAACCGTCCATTACGTAACACTTGTGTGTGGTGCAGGGGTGGCCTGGTGGTAAGGTCTCGGCTTCGGAACTGGAGGGTTGTAGGTTCGAGGCCCGATTCCACCGAAGAACCGCCATGTCAGCGGGTCTGGGGCACGTTCAATCCGTCGAGGGCATGGTGATATCTTAATAACATCTACGGGAAAGAGCAATTGCTTTTGTCCTGTGGTTATGTTACTGGCCTTCAGATCCAAGGCTCTCGGGTTCTATTCCGAGAACAACATCACTACCTACAATGGTGACCTTGAACAAAGAACCTTAAACCTTCATGCAACTGATGTGGCGCCATCTACCCGTAACCAAAGTCGTCAGACTTACTTGACGCAACCATTCACGCACGCTCGTGACTAAAAAGCTTTCCGCTCGCCAAAGATGGGTGCGGCGCATTAGACATAACAGCTACGCACAGCAACCTCTCACTCAGCAAACAACGCTTATCGTTCTTCAACTCACTGGAGGGTGAGTCTGTGGTGATATCTTAATAAGCCAGATAACATCTACGGGGCACGAGCGTTATGTTACTGACTTTCAAACCGAAAGGTCCCAGGTTCTATTCTGAGTCCACATTTCCCCTCTTACATGGGCAAACGTCCTCCCTCTGGTGTGGTGTGGAGTGCCAGCTCAGGTGTCGTCCCCGTCATCTGACCTGGGTTCAGAATGACGCCCCCAAATAGCCCTAGTGTTACTCCGAAACGGGACGTTAATATAAATAAACTAAAGTGAGACTTACGTGCAGTACAGTGGTGTCGAACATCCCGCGCCAGTTTTTCTTCTTTTGAAGAAACGTTAAGGGAGGTGCCTCAAATCATTTTGGCATATTAATAATTAAATAATAGTAAGGCAATTTAATAAAACTAAATACTAGCAGCTCAAAAGTCTTTATTCACTACCATGAAATACACTTCGCACCGTGTAGTGGTAAATGTTTTTACGTAACGTGAGTGTGACTTCTGTTGTTGCGGATTGGGTGGCAAATGACTGATATGCGGGTTGCAAGATGTTACTTTTAGCAGAAAGCACGCTGAATGGGAGTCATTTTAGGTATATTCCTAGGCGAGTCGTCTCTGAAAATAATGACTCGCAGGAGATAGGGTTAAAATAGCTCGAGTCCAGCCTCTTCAAACGGTTAAGTGTGTCTGGAATCAGAATTCCGCGTTTCCCACACGTGGTCACTGGCATTTCTACTTCTGCTGCTTATGAATCTTTCTGTTTCAATCCATTCCCATTTTTCCTTGTTTCAATAAATATTTGAATCCACTTTGAAGTAGACTGAAAATCGATCCCTTGCATTTCAGATTCTTCCATTTCCAACCCATCGAATGGGGACTAGCACTCTTTATAAGAAGTTGCCAAAATATTAAATATGTTTTTTTAAAGAAAGCGAATAAGGGGAAAATTTATTGAATAAATGATTTAGAAGTTGCAAATGATTATAAGAAACCTTGGCTTTGCATTTATTTATTTTTAGGAACTATCATATTTTATTGTGAAAAAAAAGTGGAATTAATGATACAAATATTGTAAACGATTATAGAAATATGCCATTAAGTCGGGATTTCATGCATATTCTGCATCTAAATTCAATCCTGTATAAATAAAGATAATTTATTGAATTAATGATTTAAATATTGCAAACGATCATAGAATCCTTTGCTCTGCATTTTTTAAAGAAAACATCGCATTTTATGTTTATTTTATCTTATTCAGTCACGTGCTAAAAGTTGCATTTCTTTAGATTTGATTTGCGATGATATTTTTTTTTATTCGAACTTCCGGCATTATTTTATTTTATCCATTCACGTGCTAAAAAAACATGGTTAAAATATTTCTTTAAAAATTCGTTAAAAATAGAAGCTTACGTTATAAATTAAAAAAAAAACTGATAGTGTTAGAAAGCTAATGTTTTTATCTATAAATGGATGTAAAAATCATGTTTGTGCAATAATATTTTCGGAAGTTATAACGGAAAAACGTCGAAATTTCGCTTAAATTTTAATTCAAATTCTAATTAGTTTATTTTTTATTTGAACTTCCGACATTGTTTTCTTTTATTTTATCCAGTCACGTGCGTAACCTAAAAAAAAAAAGGTGAAAATATTTGTTTAAAAATTCGTTAAAAATAGAAGCTCAAGTTATACATTAAAACACTGATACCATTGGAAAGCTAATTTCTTAATCTTTAAATGGATGTAAAAATCATGTTTGTGCGATAATATTTTCGGAAGTTATGGCGGAAAAACGTTCATCTAATTCGCGCACAGTTTTTTAAAAACTAACTAAGCAAGTCAAAATAATGTTTGTTTAATCGATACAGATGGTTGGTTCAGAGATCAAATTAAAATAGGGTTATTACGAAAAAATGCAGAAGGTTATCACATTGGGAGACATACCTTAAGTCACTGCTAGATTTCCAAATGACACATTCTCTGAATTCTTACGAATTGTTTCGATTCAAGTCATTAACCAGTTTAAACCGGTTTGAACTATTATAAACACGAGACTATCAGATGGCTCATGCGTTGATATATAATATACATACAGAGAGAGAGAGAGATAATTTAAATCGGAATTAATTTCTAAAGCTTTATCTTAATTCAGACCCTAGTAACTTCATTCTAAAATAATCTCTTATTTCCTGATCCGATTCCATTTCTCTACTTCATTCATTAAAGAAATGTTTCGAAAAGTTCTTTAGTAAGCGATTCTCACGGTGAGAGTGAACGATAAAAACTGCTGACTTATCAAATACTTTTATATATATATATATATATATATGTTTCATTTGGTGATTTTGTTTAATGTTTTGCTTTGTTTTTGTGTTTTGCTGTTTAAATTGGTATGTCTCTTTTGCCGTAATTTTCGGGTTACGAGGTATCAATACTTTTGACCCTTGTCCACCGATGCCTCACAGAAAAAATCCTTTATTTGGAATCCTTGCTTGAAAGTTGCCCTTGACGAAGTATTCAGGCCGGAATTTTTTTCTATTGGTTATAGTTTTGATTCGGTTGTGTTCCTTTTTGCTTGGTTTATTTTTTTAATTAATTTAGATTCAGTTATATTTTAGTTGTAGCTGCATTTGCGCTCACCAAATACAGTGATTGATTTAAAAACTAAAAACTTTTTTAATTCTTGAACTTGTTTGAATCCGTGATGATTTTTAGTTTCGATTCCGGTTTTAGTTTCGTTTCTGTGGTTAGTGCCGTTTTTGTTTCTTTTATATTTAATTTTATTAATTTAGATTAGTTTCATCCATTGGTTCTGTTTCATTTACCTTTCATTTTGCGAACTTTTAGCGTTTCATTCCCAATTGAGTTTTCATTTCGATTTTGACCTAGTTGGTTTCGTTTTAATTTTTGATGACCAAGAAAAGGGTTTTAATTGTTTTAGTAATTTTACGATTGTATATTCGTATACTATTGTATTTCAAAGCGATTTAAACTCGTGATTGACTTAAATGAATGAAGACAACTAATCAGTTAGAAAAATAACTATGTTTTCATGTAATAACTTGAAATTTGTGATCGTAAATTTCATTTTTTTAAAACTTTTTTTTTAATTAGGTGAAGAGAAGATGGACAATGAAGGGATGTGATCCTGAAAAGAAGAGGCCCAAAGAATGATTCACTGACAAGTGGATTCGAGACTGATTTTCGCGGTTCGCTTAGAAACTTCTCCTGAGGTCTTCAGTGCTCCCTCAAAAATATTTCGAACATCTTAGCGACATGCGAGTTCGCTCGCACTGTCAGCGTTTCGCGAAAATACGCGGAATCTTTAATTCGGAAATCGAAATTCTGTTTTCACAAAACTGTTTCTACTCTGTGCAATGTGGATTTTGTTTCATGTCATTCATTTCAGATGGGACGCCCCTCGGCTGCTTTGTCACTAGCTGTTATACTAGAGTGCGATGGTGGTTTTGAAATGTCATTGCCTCGTAGTGTATCGGCTGGTCCTCATGGTCAAGCGGTTCCCTCTGGCGTACAGAAATCTCTCTCTGCTGCTCTACAACATTCGTTTTATCTTATGCCTTTTCTTTCAGCTCTGATGCCCAGTCTCGATTTTGCCTCGACTTGTACCAGGTGGTTGCAACCAAAGTGCAAGTGTTTGAAGGACTTCCTGGTGTGAAGAAAATCTTTACGTGCTCTATTCACAATATGGGGAAAGGAATGAACCCCTTAGCGGTCGCATCATTTTTAAGAAAAGGGTCATAAAAGTGCCAATTTTTTTATTCAAGAAAATGAAATAAAACTGAGTGTATAGTTTCAAATAAATGAGCCATCTCTTAAAACATTGCAAATAGTCTCGGGCAATCATCTGGTGTGTATATTGAGTAATAAACATGATTCTGGCAAAAAAGAAAAAAAAAAAAAAGATTGTTTTAATAGTTTTAACGCATTCCTTTTGAATAGGCCAGCCGGGAAATATCACGGGCGCGAGAAAAAGAGGTAAAAATTTCACGGGAGCGAGAAGGAAGGGGTTAAACAATAAAAAAAAGTATTATCAATAGCATATGAGGAATGAACCGCCTACTTTATTATTAGAAAGTGCAACGACTTAAAAATGCCAAATTTTATATATGTTTAGTGACTACAATGATAGTTCCCTGCCCAATTTTGGTTGGGAGAAAGACATTTTAAACTCAGATTCATTCAGAGAAAGTCTTTCTTGCCTTTCGAACATAAATGAAGACAACTGCAAAACGAACAGAGAAAGAATGATAAAATTCGGTGCACAGATTATCGTCTGTGTTTGTAGCCACCTAACAAATTTTGAGTCAATAAGGGGTTGACCATCCGTCTGTCTATACTTGAAAAAATATGTAAACTCTGTTATTCAAAAGTGCAGCGACTTAAACATACCAACTTTTGTGTGTGTGTTTGTGACAGCAATTATAGTTCCGTGCCAAATTTTGATTCCAGTTGGTTGGGAGAAAGACATTAAAAACTCAGATTTAGTTTTCAGATGCTGTAAGCAGCATGTGAGGAATGAGTCGCCAAAAAAACTCGCCAAGGATGATACCATAGATTCAATAGAGTACCAAATTCCGATTTCATATTTTGTGACTGCTGTGCGCAAATGTCCTGAAAGGTGTTATCTGCGACGTCATCTTTATTGCAGAGAATGCGAGAAAGTATTGTAGAGACTTTGTGATATAGCTACTCGACTATGTGCAGGGTGGTTATAATTAAAGTGCA
Organism: Argiope trifasciata; assembly: GCA_026543055.1. Classification (NCBI taxonomy): domain Eukaryota; kingdom Metazoa; phylum Arthropoda; class Arachnida; order Araneae; family Araneidae; genus Argiope; species Argiope trifasciata. Next base: position 125,466 of record JAPMOQ010045431.1, read on the forward strand.
AGTAGGACTATAAAAGAAAAACTACTTGCAGTATGCTGAAGAATTTGGTACATACTATATTAACAACACAGGAGAATAAAATATGCCATAAAAAATTAGTTCTTCCTTGTTGTCGTAGGTGGCGCTTTTTATTGACAGTAGAGTAAAAGCTCTTAATTCGCGGGGTATATGTTCCATAAATATGCCGCGAATACAGAAACCGTGAATACGGAACGGTCAATTATCTGGGATTAAAGGAAATATATATATATATATATATATATAGATAGATAGATAGATAGATAGATAGATAGATAGATAGATTCATTATCTTAAGGCTTAGACAATGGTTTGAAGAATTTTATTTTTTCTTGCTTGTCAGTTTTTAAAAGCTCTTTCCATTCAGACTGATACACAGCAGTCGCAGTAGCCATTTGCCTCTTAAAAATAAGTCTTCGTTCCATAGATGTTCATAAAGAAATCGCAAAGCTCATTTGCCTTTCACTAAGATTTTTCAAATGAAATGTCACGCTTCCAGTGTTTGTGGAAGCCTCTTCTTCAATGGGTTTGTGAATTGAACGTTTCCTCCGAGTCGGTTTCAGTCAAATCTTCATCTTGCGATTCGAGCCATTCCTGAATGTCACTTGATTCTATCTGTTCGAACCCATTTCATCCTATTCCATTCTCGATTTGCGTATGTTTGCAGCTAGCATTTAACAACATTTCACTATCAGAGCACCCTCTGCCTCAGACAGAGTTGTGGCTGCAGCTTAAAGATATGAGACTTTCGCCAGCAAAATGATTTTTAAACCGAAATGGTATTCATTTTCACGTAGTACAAACACGAGGTTTCAATAATATACAGCGCCATCTATCGGAAAAAACGAACTAAAGACTTTTATTGTGCAATTCGTTTCCCCATGTTGTAAATATAACGCATACCAAATCTCTTCAGCGTAGTTTTTATTTCACACTTCTTCAAACACTTGCACTTTGATGACAACCCCTGTGTTTGTCACCAGCTGATGTTCTGGAGTGCGATGGCGATGCAAACAATCGAATGAATGGAGCTCTCAATATCTTTTTTCAAGGGTGGGGGGGGGATATTTTCAAAGTAATTTACTATAATGCTTTCCTTTCAATTACAGAGTTGTGTATTCTAATTAAGATCAACTGTGGTTTAAATTTTGGAACGCTATTCCTGATTAAGTACTCTCTGCAAGTTTTATTATACTAATAAATATTGCTGTATAATGAAGTATAACTTAGATTGATTTAATATTGTTATTTTTTGAACAGTTTGGTGTGAATTAATTTTACATTAAAAATTTTTTTTTAACGGTGGATATTGAAAACAATTTTCAGATAGTGGATCATAAAAGTGTTCTTATTTTTTTTATTTCAGTAAATTATGTATCAGTAAATTATGTTTACCACTAATTGTATAAAGAGACATCTGCTCCATGTTTGACACACTAAATGGAGAGCCATCTGCTCCATATTTAACTCTAATTATATAAAGTATCACCTGTCCCTTGTTTAACAGTGATTAAATAATCATCTGCCACATGTTTAGTATTAGTCATCTGCTCCATGTTTAACACTGATTATATAAAGAGCCATTTGCTCCATGTTTGACACTAATTATAGAAATAGTCATCTACTCCATAATTAACACTGATTATATAAAGAATCGTCTTCCTATTCAACACTGAGTAAATAAAGTCATCTGCTTTATGTTTAACATTATTTATATAAAGTGTCATCTGCTCCGTGTTTAACGCTGATTATATAAAGAGCCATTTGCTCCATGTTTAACACATTATATGAAAAGCCATCTACTGCATGTTAAACACTGATACTGATTGTAAAGAGTCATCAGCTCCATGTTTAGCATTGATTAAATAAAGAATCATCTGCTTCGTGTTTAGCATTAATTATATAAAGAGTCATCTGCTGCTTTCTACCCACTGCGCCCTAACACTGCGGGTGCTGCTTAATCCACTAGTTGTTTTCATAACCTGTACAGATAAGTCCTTCCATTTGGCCGCCCAACGAATTCACTTAAGGTGTGCGTAGACACTAGAAGATTAAAAAAAAATTTAACTCGATTTTTTCATAGAAGGTCATTAGTACATGTTTAAACTCATTTCAGTGAAAAAAAAACCTTATCACACTTATTATTAATTAATTAAAATTTAATGAGCCTGTTTTTTGAAACGCGATATCTTAAATTCTAATTTGTATTGACACGCCATTCTGGTTGAGTTTAGTTTCAGTTATATTAACGTTTATTTCATTGATTTTTTATTCTGAAGATGTATTTATGGTAGCCATGTTTTTCAGTTGTAATATTTTTTTTTCTATTATACATTATCTTATTCTTAATAAAGTTTACACATTTTGTATTTTATAGGCAGATTCTACATTTAATATGCGTCTTTATTCATAGTAAAACCTTCTTAATGTTAATTCCTCTCATTAAAATTTTACACTGTAAATAAGAGCAAAATATATCAATTCAATTGACATAAAATTTTTTTATTTCAATTTAGTTACATGCTAAACAATTTGCTATTTTTATTAATTAATTTTTGAAATAGTAAAATATTCTCCACCCAAGGTGTCTTCTATTATGCAGTGTCAATGTTTGTTGGACTAACTAAAATATTCATGCATAATTGTTATTCTTATAAATTATAATTTTGTAAATTGCAGATTGTGAGGGTTTTTTAAAATTCATTAATCACTTACCAAAGAAATTTTTTGCAGGCATTCAGCTGAGTGTAGCTTTATGGGTATACCAATCTGTAAATATTTGTATTATATTCTTTAGTACCGTAACATTATTATATTTTATGTGAATAAAATTTTTTCCAATACCTATATCTGATCATGCACAATGTTAACTGATAATATATTGTCTTATCAGCCATTCATATTTTTGTTTCCTTTCAAAGTAAACATAATGAAAACATCATTTTCTTAATTGAGTCACAAAAATCAGCTAGTAAGCAAATATTTAAAACAAGTTAAAATCAAATTACTTTCTTTCTATTTACAATTTTCCTTGACTTTTCAGACTTGCTATAACCTTGTTTCTAGAGTGTCCATCTAACTTTATTACACATATTTTGAAAAACCATAAAATAAATAATATAAAATTATAATATTTTTTGTCATAGAAAAGAACATATTTTTGTATACATACTATTTCTATTACATTCTTTTAAGTTTTGTTATTTTATTTATTTATTTTTTGCCTCAAAGTGTAATAGCTCAAATTAAGTTTTTCGAATGATGAAATATATTCTATGCTTTTATAATGTTCTTTTATTTCTAATAAGACTGCAATGCTATCTATTTTTAATAATTAAGTGCAATATACCAATGTAGGAATTGAATTGCATCCGAGATATTAAAAAAAATCTGCATTTAAAAATTTAATTTCTTATGCTACATTCAATAAAAAGTTATTTAAATTTATTAAATTAAAAATTTCTGTAACATATCTATTCACTATCTTTAAGTTATCGTCAAGTTCACCCAATTTCTGAGAGCTAAAGTTCTACAGATTAACTAGTTTACTTAGCATAATTATCTATATTTATAATAAAGCTCAATGTGTGTGTGTGTTGGCGCTCCACAGGCCAGACCGTTGGACCTACAGATAACAAATTTGGTACATGTATACCTTGGAGGTGCACCTCGGAACCCTTTTTCCGAATTTTTAATTAGAATTTGAATTAAAATTTAAGCGAAATTTCGACGTTTTTCCGCTATAACTTCCGAAAATATTATTGCACAAACATGATTTTTACATCCATTTATAGATAAAAACATTAGCTTTCTAACACTATCAGTTTTTTTTTTAATTTATAACGTAAGCTTCTATTTTTAACGAATTTTTAAAGAAATATTTTAACCATGTTTTTTTAGCACGTGAATGGATAAAATAAAATAATGCCGGAAGTTCGAATAAAAAAAAATATCATCGCAAAATAAATCTAAAGAAATGCAACTTTTAGCACGTGACCGGATAAAATAAAAGAAATACAAAACGTGATACTTTCTAAAAAATAAATGCAAAGCTAAGGTTTCTATAATTGTTTGCAATATCTAAATAATTAATTCAATAAATCTCCTTAACGGTAAACCTGATCGAATTTAGACAGGATATGCATTGGAATCCCGATTTAATGGCAGATTTCTATGCTCGTTTGCAATATCTGTGTCATTAATTCAATATTTTTTTTATTTTATAAAATGTGATAGTTTCTAAAAAAATAAATGCTAAGCTAAGGTTTCTATAATCGTTTGCAATATCTAAATAATTAATTCAATAAATCTCCTTTACGGTAAACCTGATCGAATTTAGACAGGATATGCAATGGAATCCCGATTTAATGGCAGATTTCTATGATCGTTTGCAATATCTGTGTCATTAATTCAATATTTTTTTTTTATTTTATAAAATGTGATAGTTTCTAAAAAAATAAATGCT
>JAPMOQ010045431.1:129958-154729 GCA_026543055.1 Argiope trifasciata
GAATCCCGACTTAATTTCAGATTTCTATGATCGTTTGCAATATCTGTATCATTAATTCAATATTTTTTTTTATTTTATAAAATGTGATAGCTTCTAAAAAAATAAATGCTAAGCTAAGGTTTCTATAATCGTTTGCAACATCTAAATCATTTATGCAATAATTTTTTCTCTTTTTCGCTTTCTTTTAAGAAACTTATTTAATATTTTGGCAACATCACCGAAAAAAATATTTTTAATATTTTGGATGCATAACCGATAAATTATTAGAGCATTAAACTCAAAAAGCTTTTTCGAATATAGTTACCGACTCATTAGCTACTAATAACTGAATTTTTTAACTTTAACTATTTCTTAAATTTTGTACTGATTTTAAAGAACAAATAACACACATCTTTTATCTATACTTATAATAAAGCTCAATGTGTGTGTGTTGGAGCTCTACGGCCAGACCGTGGGATCTACAGCGACCAAATTTGGTGCATGTATACTTTGGGGGTCGGGAATATACACCACTGAGATCTTTTTTTTTTTTAATTTTTAAACTAGAATTTGAATTAATTAAAAATTAAGCGAAATTTCAACATTTTTCCGCTATAACTTCCGAAAATATTATCGCACAAACATGATTTGTACATCAAGTTAAAGATTTAAAAAAAACTAGCTTTCTAATGGTATCGGTGTTTTAACATATAACTTAAGCTTCTATTTTAAACGAATTTTTAAAGAAATGTTTAAACCATATTTTAAATTATATATTTCGGATAAAACAATAAAATTTAATCTGCAAGAGCACGTCAGAGGGAAAAAATTAGGTTTTATCACCGTGTTGCCATCATTTTGACGAAAGTTCAAATTAAAAAAAAAAAACTATCATAGCAAATTAAATCTGAATAAATGCAACTTTTAGCACGTGACTGGATGCAATAAAATAAATATAAAATGTGATATTTTCTTTAAAAAGTGCGAGGCAAAGGATTCTATGATCTTTTGCAATATTTAAATCATTAATTGAATAAATTATCTTTATTTATACAGGATTGAATTTATACAGGATATGCATTCAAATTCCCGTCCAATGGCCAACTTGTAAACTATTATTAATAGGCATATATATTGTTTAATACTATTAATTTGATCTAAATGAAGTAAATAATTACATTTTATGTAGTTTGAGTCAAACAATGCATTTATGAATAATGATTTTTAGATTTCTTCATACTTTGCTCTGTGAGCCATATTTTACAAAATATTTTTATTAATATTTTAAATAAAAGTTGCTACATCCATCAGTGTTCTAAATCAATCCTTAAAACTGATTTTTTTATAAAATTAAAGAATATTATTAGGAAAACGCGTTCTTTTAGAACTTTCAGTCCATCATCTTAAAGAAAATATCAATTTTCGGCCAATCAATGCCCGGAGTTACATCAAGGCTAATGAATATGTGATTTAATTGAAAATTTTAGAACCCATTACTCATGGCGAACCAGCTGGTCGTCAAAGGCGGCTAGTAATATATACACTGAAATATAGTTTGTAACACTTAACTAAATAACAGAATGTACTTTTATTAGCACATTACACGGGTGAAAACGTTTTTTTACCCACTCCATGCATAACTTGCTTCAATGAGCGAAATAATCAAATGTTTTAGTGGACAAATATTTTTATGTTCTACTAATAAAGTGGAATTAATTTTTTAAAATGAAATTTGCCGTTTTCCCACTATAATAACCGAAGAGATCAAACAAATTTTACATAGGATTTTTTAAATTATATCTACTGAATTGCAGTACAATTATTTTTATTTTAAATAATATTTTCCTTCCTACAGATAGTAAGTTACATTACTACCCGCAAATCCAAATCGTTTTCATTAGTTTATCATGTAGTTCATCGTATGATTTTCGCCTATTATTGAAAGTCAAGTAAGAAGTATTCTACTTAATATCTGAGCAATTTTATAAAACAAATTATAAAAAGTGAAGCTACAATACAATCAAATTTAGAAGATAGATGAAAGGGTTATTTACATTTTCAGCAGTGCCGTGATGTCATGTTACAGTCTGTATGAGAAAAGTTTATAATTACCATACACAGAGTAAGAATATTTAAGTTAGACAATTATATTAATTTCATAATTTTAATATTAAATTATTTGATAAAATCATTGATATGAATTTATATCCAAACAATTTATCTGAAAAAAAAAAATACAACCAATATTCGTTTTGAACAAACTGGTCACCTGATGTGAAAAATATGAATATATATATATATATTATGAAATTTATAACCAAATAATGGAATAGACTATAAAAAATATTAACAATATGTTTTATTATTGCATAGTATTCCCTCGTCATTTATTAATCCATTTTTTTTGTTTGATCACGTGTTTACATAATAAATATATATTGCTTTTTTATTGTATTTAATTTTATTACATTTTAAACACATTTACACCGATGTCTGTTAAATGAATTGCATCTCAAAAAACAGTTCTGTAGGCTCTTCTAACTTCGTGATTCAAGCGCACTTGCTGAAGTCATTTATTTTTATCATGATTTGTTAGGATATCTTTCTATTTTATTTGATAAACATTAACATGAGGATTTCCTTTTGTTGTCAAAGTAATAAAAACTTTAGTAATATGTTAACTTGCACTATCGTTTTCATAAGAGAAGATTTAGGGGAGAAAAATTTTGACAAATCACCCGTTCATGATAAGGAATATATTCATCATTATTATATTTTTATGATTCTCATAATGAAACTAACCACAATTATTCAAATATATTAATAAGTATTACTTACAAAAGTAAGATGATACAATTCCCAAACACAGCAAACAGGATTTTCTGTCACTGAATAACTATCTGAAAGATGCTGCCACGAGCACATTTATTTATATTTTATCTATATAAATAAAAATGGATGTTGTGCCTTCCTTCATCCAGTTGCTATGAAAGTGGGTCGGCTTATTGTTTACATCTGCAGGTTGATTGAGGCATAGTACAATGATATGGAATTTGAAAAAAGAATCTGAACCACATCTATTTACCAATCTCCAAATAACTCGCCAAAGATTCCGTAGGAATGCTACATAAAAGCTTAAAATAGTATTGCGTACAATAGCTATACTGCACGTCAATGCCATGCAAGTCATTCTCATGGGTAACAACTTTATGACAGATTAGGCGAGAAAGTTTTTGGGAGACCAACCCAGGGGTTTTTGAAATGTAATCGAATTATAGTGTTTTTCTGTAGTAACTTCCAAAAATATTATAGTACAAATAATTTTGCAACATCTTCATTTAAAAAAAATTAACTTTCCAATTATATTAATGATTTTATGGTGTAAATATATTTTCTATGATTAATCAACTTTAAAAGAAAATATTTTAATCCAATTTTCTAAAATAAAATTGAGAATTCTGAACGAATATTGAATGAATCACAAGATACAATCAATAATTTCTTTCATTACCATTCTGAATGAACACCAAGCTTTACAGTTCTAAAAGAATGTACAAATCTAATATATAAAAATGAATGTTTGTATGATATCATCCTGTTCCTATTAGACATCGCCAAATTACTAATTGATTGCACTTAATATTATTTTTTTGGTGGCGTGCGAGCTCGTAGCTGTATAAAACTAACAATTGATGCATCACTCAAAAAACTACGTGACGTGAATTTATGAAAGTTGAGTCAAAGAAATTATGTAAAACAGGTCCAATTTCTTTTCATTTCATATATTGGTTCATTTCTTTATATTATGCCCTCAAACCAATAAGAATTCGATATTCCACTATATTTCCATTTTTCCTAGTGTTATTGTTTCATGCAACATTAACTTATTATTTAATTATAGAATTTTCAGGATATTGTATTCATATTCCTAATCAGGAAAAATAATAATAACTGCTGCCCAATTTAGCAGGTAAAATAATTTTTTCCTAACTATAATTTATTTGCTCCAATTTTTATTTTTCTTATGTAAATTCTTCACTTCGCCGCATTTCAAAAAATGCGTGTAATTAAACGGTAGGATGACCATAAAATAAATTTCACCATTTGGAGGCAATTAAATAGAATGAAGCCAAATTCAATTCTTTAAAGGGGAAAAAAGTTTTCTTTTCCTTTTTCATATTGATACTACGAGTAATAGAACATTAAGGTTCCAAAGCTCATTTTCAACACAACATTCCTTCCTTTACACAATATACTGTTCTAGCAAACTTTTTTTTTGACGTTTATGACTTCCATATTTAGGTTGCATACTGTTCATTAATTCACAGTTGTCATCCAAAAAGGAAATTTGCCTTTCTAAATTTCAATTGATTATTGATAAATTAATAAAGCTTTATTGATTGACTCCTATTATTCCGAATTCATTGTTTCCCCAGCCCTATTTGGCTATGTTGCAAAAAGTATATTATTCAATTGAAAAATGGCAATTTTTTATGTATATGTTGAAATAGTGAAATGCTGAAATTCAAGCTTTTTATTTTTGTATAATATATTAGTGAAATACACTTTTGTTTCCATTATTAACTGGAAAATCTAGCGATTTCATTTTTAAAAAACAGATTGATTCCTTACCTATATTCAGAATGTCAATAATAGGCTATGAATATTCTGAACAACTTTTTAACACACAGATATATTAATCTTTTGAAATATACTGAGGAAGTTGTAAGTATAAACATGAAATTCTTCACAACATGATTTCTTATCAACTAGAAAAATAAACCTTAATTTTAAGAAAAACAGTATTAAAAAAATTATATCCTCCGAAACATTTGTTTGAGTTTTATCTTAATACATTTATGTAACTGAATATAATCTTGTACTTGTCATAAGAAATTTTAAATAGTTTTATGTTAAAAAATATTATAAAATACAATTTTTTACTACTTTAAATTGCTAAAAGATGTTATTTTCAAGTAGTACTAATTGAATGAATAAAATACTTCATCAAATGAAAATATTTTAAACATGTTTACAATTGTGTAATAAATTATAAGCGATTAATTTGTTACAAATGAACTTAAATCAATAAAATGCGAAATGCAATCAAACGCGAATTGAAATATCGTTTTATTTCATACATTAAAAAGGTTTTTATGAGTCATTTATCCAGATTTATGCATTAAGTAATAAAACGCGTCAAGAGGAGAATAATTTGTAGTAACAAAAATTTTAGAAATTTACAATATAATATAGCAAAGTAATTCTCAAGTAAACATTAATAAAATCCATAAAAGAAAATTATTTATTGAATAAAGGCTTTACTTGATTTGCAATCAATATTACAATATATGCCTACTTAACTTACCATATCTATTTTAACATTATGATTAGAGTAGGAAATAAACTTTGAGATGAAGTTGTTTTTACAGTTACCACTTTAGAAAACTATGTTTCTAAATTTATATACAAGTTTTATTTATTTATTTTTTAAATAATAAAGATGGCCAAGTCAGTAAATTTTGGTTACAAGTCTTCTACTCATAAAACAGGTTATTTCAATATTCAATACGTCATTTCATTCCTTAATTTATTATCTATACAACAATTTAGCATGCATTTACTTAAAACTACAAAACTGAAGAGTAATATAATGTCAAAAAAAAAAAAAAATCAACATGAATGGGATGGATAACGATTTGTTTTATTGACATATTAGGAAACTTAAATATCAACACCGCATTACTTCTTCATTCATTTGGTATTTCTTAAAATTATATATGATCCGGTCACGAAATGCAACGCAAGAACAAAACATTTCCAAGTATAAGAAATAGTGATTTTTGAAAGACATTCAAAGAGGGGTAAACTATATCCATATTTACATGCCAACATGACAACGTTTTTTTTTTTTTTTTTTTTTTTTTTTTTTTTCATGCTCAGCGATAACGATTCATCTGAATCGGGATAAGTGTTGAGCTACAACTCAACATTTAAAAGCCACATATTTTAAAATTTTGAATAATTTTTTTCCACATATTTTGAAATTATTGCCCCTCTTGATTCAACGTCCCTACCTATGAAAAGTACAGTTTGCGATGGATTCGTTCATCCTTTAGGGATAAACGTTGGGATTGAGACGCTAGTGCTCGGGTCATGACCCGGCAGAACGAGATTTGAACTTGGACACGATGCATACAGTTGGTAGTGGGCTGGCTCCTTCTCATAGCAATAAACTGCATAGTACAGAAGCATCGTTTCATCATTTTTAGTAACACCGCAATTCCTTTGTTTATTTCAATGAGTTACACAGCAAATGTATAACTCATTTCTCATCATCAAGTGTAGAGCTATCAATGGCGTACACAACAGGAGCCTTCGTTTTGTCTGCCTCCCTCAAGTTATAAAAATATATTGCTGCATTTAAAACAATTTTTTCATCTTCGATGAATAGAAAAAACATTTTTTTTCTGTCATTCCAATATTTAAATGGCTGTTAAAATTTTATTGCCATAAATACAACTTCGATGGCGGCACCAAACATACGCTGCCTCATACAGATTATTCTGATGCATAAATAACTGCACTTGGCTCATTTCTTGTCCAGTCACGATGGTTCGAATGAAGCGACAGTGTGGGAAAATATCATTCTTCGTAAAAGGAGTCATAAAACCAAAACTAGATTTTCTAGTGAAAGTACCTAAAAAAAATCCTTGTAATTCGAGAAATATTCCGAAGATTGACAACATTTTTGTATCGTTTGAAAGTTCGATATTTTGAGTGATTTTCGAAATGTTGTTTACGTACGCCTTAATTTAATAAATCGATTGACTGAGAATTAAATAATGAAAATCTTGATATAATCCGAAGAGACAAATAAGCAAAGTTTCAGAACTGCAATACATCAAGGAATGGAAAACGGATCAAGAAATAACATCTTTGTAAACGAGAAACAAGCGAAATGAAATGAAAGTTAAAAAAATATTTTAATTAGTCTTTTTAAATTTTTTATTTATTTATTTTTAGTTTATAATTTATAATTCGTTATAAATATCACAAAATTCTGAAAACTGTTTTTTTTCTTCCCTTCTTCAAAACTCTTCCAGATTGTATCATTCGTATGTATGCAAATTGTAGTTAAAAACACGACATAAATCGATAACAAATATTGTATAATTTAAAAAAAATCTATTTCTACTTATTTTTTTACTATATATCTATACTTATAATAAAGCTCACTGTGTGTGTATGTTGGCGCTCTACAGACCGTTGGACCTACAGCTACCAAATTTAGTACATGTATACCTTGGAGGTGCATCTCGGAGCAGTTTTTTCGAATGTTTAATTTGAATTTGAATTCATTAAAATTCAAACGAAATGTCGACGTTTTTCCGCTATCACTTCCCAAAATATTATCGCACAAACATGACTTTTACATCCATTTAAAGATTAAAAAAAATAACTTTCTAATGGTATCAGTGTTTTAATGTATAACTTAAGCTTTTATATTTAACGAATTGTTAAAGAAATAAAGAAAGAAATTTTTTTTTAGAACGTGACTGGATAAAATAAAAGAAAACAATGACGGAAGTTCGAATAAAAAAAAAACAGCTATCATCGCAGATTAAATCTAAAGAAATGCAACTTTTAGCACGTGACTGCATAAAATAACATAAATATAAAATGTGGTAGTTTCTAAAAATATAAATGCCAAGCCAAGGTTTCTATATTCGTTTGCAATTTTTAAATCATTTATTCAATAATTTTTTCCACTTTTTCGCTTTCTTTAAAAAAACAAATTTAATATTTTGGCAACATCACCGATAAATTATTAGAGCATTTAACTCAAAAAGTTTATATATATATATATATATAAATTAACAAAATAAGACAACCGAATCAAAATAATCAATAGAAAAGGAATCCGGCCTGAAAACTTCGTCAGGAGCCACTTTCAAGCAAGGATTCCTAATAAGGGATTTTTTCTGTGAGGCATCGATGGACAATGGTCCAAAGTATTGACACCTCGTGGCCCGAAAATCCCCCGAAAATGAAGGCAAAAGAGACATACCAATTTTAACAGCAAAAGACAAAAACATCAACAAATGAAACAAATATATATATAAAAAGTAAAACTACATAAGAAAAATCACAATTAATGACAAAATTAAGAAAACAATAAGTTCACAGACCTATCCAGCCGTTCTTCCTTTCCAATAATAATACTACAGTGTAACCAAACATAAATGGGATTTATAGCGCCATCTATTTCACTAATATTTCATTATTTCTTTTTTTATTAAAATATTGATATTGCAGTAGTTTTTGGGAAAATCATTATTGTTTAAATTTTTAATAAAACTATTTGTTGCTTTTATAAAAGAAATTTTGTTATTACAAATTGTTTTAATTTTATTGAATTGTGAGAAAATTAAATTTTTGAAAATTTTCGAGTTAAGATTAGAGTGATAATTACAGAGTTTAATTATATTAAATTTGAATTCGTCTCTTTTATCATAAATACCTACTATTGTTTTTTCATTAGCAATTTCGATCCTTAAATCAAGATAAGTAGCTTCAAGATTATCATTATTTGTTTCTTTTAAAGTTAATTCTTTAGAATAGCAGTTAGTAACAATATTGGTATTATCTAAGTTAATCAAAATTAAATCATCAATAAATCTCCATCCGTTTATTAAGTAATTATTAATTATTTTTTTCTCGTAATAATGTAGGAAAATGTTGGCTAAAGCACTTGAAAAAGCTGTACCCATTGGAATACCCTTAACTTGTTTATAAAAATCAATACCATTATTATTTTTTTCTCGTAATAATGTAGGAAAATGTTGGCTAAAGCACTTGAAAAAGCTGTACCCATTGGAATACCCTTAACTTGTTTATAAAAATCAATACCATTATACCATTCTATTGATTATTTTGATTCGGTTGTCTTATTTTGTTAATTAATTTATATTCATTTGTATTTTAGTTGTAGCTGCATTTGCGCTCTCTAAATACAATGATTGATTTAAAAACATTTTAATTCTTAAAACTTGTTTAATCAGTAATGATTTTTAGTTTCGATTCCGGTTTTGGTTTCGTTTCCATAGTTACTTCTGTTTCTGTTTCGTTTAAATAATTCTTTGAATATAGTATTGTGGATTTGTTTCATTAATTGGTTCTTATTCATTTACCTTTCATTTTGTGAACTTTTAGCGTGTAATTCTGAATTGAGTTTTAATTTCGATTTCGACCTAGTTGGTTTCGTTTTAATTTTGTTGATCAAGAAATGTGTTTTGATTGTTTTAATAATTTTATGATTATATATATATATATATATATATATATCTACTTTTATATATATATATATATATATTAAAGTTGATTTTGGCGATCCAATAGAAATGACTGGGAAAATGTAATGAATGAATTAATATTATTCGAAATGTAATCTGTATCACATACAAGTTTAAAAAATGTATTTGAACTCGAGTGGATGAATCAAAAGTATTTTATTAACGATTGAATTAGGATCTGAAATTGTTAGCATATTTTAACACACAGAAGTAAAGAACGAAAAGTTTTATACTTCAAATTCAGGATGAAGTGAATGAAAAACCGATTAAAAGCTCTGCACTTGCGAACACGAAACAAATGAAGCAAAATAAACCCGTGTCTCTACTCTAACACAAGTGTGAAAGTTTGGATGGATGTTTGTTGCTCCTTCACGCCAGAACGGAATGGGATGACATTTGGCACACAGATAGATTAGAGTCAGGAATAGAACATTGGCTACTTTTCATTCCAGCTCATTCAGTAGCTCATTTTTTTATTCATTAAATATTATTAACTTTCGCGCCAAAAAGCCGAGGCCGAATCCCGCTGTAGTGATTGGATTTTCGAAGCGTTAACAAAATAAATGTTCATAGATGGCGCTAGGCAACTAGCGCGAGTGTAATGGAAAGAGTGAGATATATTCGAGTGTTAGCTTTTAGCGGGGGAGTTACTGCGCAGAGTAACTCCAACGAATTTGGAATAAAATTGTTAAGTTTTTCTATTTGACTATTTTTTTTTCCAAGCACTCACGAACCAGCCACGACATTTGGCGCAGTCGACAGGATTGAGAATCGAGTGCTATTTTTGATGAATTTAGAATCGAACTTTATTCGATAAAGGTGTGCTTTCGGTATCGATATGGCCTTCCTATGCAGTGCGAAAAAAGAAGATTTGAAGTTGTTGGCGGAAGAGCTGGGTGAAACTGTTTCATTAGAGATGAAAATTGTGGATTTAAAAAAATTAATTACTGGAAGTAAAAATTACGAGGAAGAGTTTGTAAAGAAACAAATCATAGTTATCATAGAAGATAGAAAAGAGAGAAAAGATCAAAAACGAAAGCAAGAAGAGCGGGAATTGCAGGAATTACAGGAGAAAAAGGTACGAGAAGAACGAGAATTCGAACTTGAGAAACTGAAGCTGCAATATTCCAGTGTACCCGTGGATGTCGAATTACCAACTCCCAAGATAGAACTCAGGCACGTGATGCAGAAATTCGATGAGAAGAACAGTGATATAAGTTTATATTTGCTGTTGTTTGAGAGGCAAGCCGAGTGGGCTCAAATAAAACGAGAAGATTACGTGTCTCATCTATTAGGATTATTACCAGCGGATATAACTCAGCTTATCGCTCGAGAGCCAATCGAGAAAGTTAAGGACTATGACCATATCAAAAGTTTGTTTGTCAGTGAAACGATTTAAACTCAGCCCGGAAAAATTCTGGCAAAAGTTTATGACTCATTTTAAAAGACCGGAGACTACCTGGTGTGATTTTACTTACGAGCTTAAAAATTATTTTGAGCAATGGATTCAAGGATTAGAAGTAACTACTTTTGAAAGTTTGTCGGGTTTAATCATAACAGAACAGATAAAGCGGAAAGTACCCGCGGATATTAAAGAACATTTTATTGATGTTTGGTCTCAATTCACGAATCCAAACGAAACTGCAAGCAAATTAGATGATTATGAAAATGTGCGATCGAACAGTGTGAGGAAAAAGAAAGAATTATATCAAGAGAATAACTTTTCTAAACATCAAACCTACGACAAAAGAGAAGAGAGACATTTTTCGGAACGGAAATATATACCCCCGCAACAACGAGAATTCAGAAATAAAAGCTTTCATAAAAACGAAATTACAAATTCAAGGAAAGTAACAAGAGACTGTTACGTTTGTGGATTGTCGCATTTTGCTAGAGACTGCCCAAATAGACATAAAAAATCGCAGTTGAGAGAATCTGCGGCAGAAAAGAAACGGGAAGATATTTTAACAGCGGAAATTCAGTCGGAATTAATTAATGGCGAAAAAAGCTTAAATGTCAACCCTTTACAATACGTTGATATTTGTGTGGACAATAGAGAACTGAAAACCCTAGTTGACTCTGGTGCTATGATACCAGTTTTAAATTCAGAATATGTGTCAAGTGAACAAAAAGAAAAAGGAAAAATCATTTTAACAAGTGCATTTGGAGAAAGGATCAACGTTACTCTTTGGAGTTTTCAAATATCATTAAAAGATAAAAACAACGAAGGATTTTCAAGGCCTATTGAGATAGTTGCAGCTGTCACGGATAGAATTCAAGAGCAGTTCATCCTCCCCCCCCCATGTATTAAACTTATTGGGGGAAAGCATAAACCACAGCAGCAGCCAAAACCCGTCTGTGTAGGAGGCGCCGATGGAAGAGAGCTTTGATGAATTTATGATTTGTTGTGGTGTGAGTCAGAGCGAAGAACAACTGAGCGGAAATGAAAGCGATTCTTTGGATAAGAAAAACAAAATTAATGCATTGAAAAAAGAACAGAAAAAATGTGATACTTTGCAGTCGGTAAGAAGAAATGTATCTCTTGGAAAAGGAAACTTTTTTATGAATGATGAATTAATATTCCACAGGGATAAAATATTAGGCGAAGAAGTGAATCAGTTGGTTTTGCACAAAAGTAAGAGACAGCAAGTTCTTAAATTAGCCCATGAATCAATTTTCGGATGCCATATGGGATTAAAAAAGACGAGTGAAAGAATTAAATACAGTTTTTATTGGCCAAACATGACGGATGATATTAAAAACTTTTGTAAATCTTGCAAAGAATGCCAGTTGAGGAGTCCGGAAAAAATGATTGATAAAATTCCTATCACTCCTGTTCTCCGTCCGGAATTGCCGTTTGAGATAGTAAATATAGACCTAATAGGACCCATTGAACCTCCTTCTGCTCGTCGGCGTAAGTATGTATTATGTCTAATGGACCAGCACTCTCGATGGCCGGAGGCTATCCCTCTTCGTTCGTTAACGGCTAAAGCTACGTGTGATGCTTTATTGGAGATATTTATGCGGACTGGAATACCCAATGTTATTGCAAGTGACAATGGAACGAACTTTATTTCTAAGTTAACCCAGGAATTCATGAAAAGATTAGGTTGTGCTCCCAGATTTACGACGCCTAACCATCCAGCTGGAAATGGTCTTATAGAGAGATATAATAGGGTGTTCAAAAATTCACTTCATCACATTATCAGAACTGATTCGAGTAACTGGGATAAATACATTCCGTATATGCTTTTTGCGTACAGGGAAGTTCCTAACTGTACGACGGGTGTTTCACCATTCAAGTTGATGTATGGACGTGAAGCAAGAGGACCTCTCAGTGTCCTAAAGTCGAGCTGGTGTGGTGATATTGCCATTCCGTTAAACATGGAGAAATCAGTTGTGGATTATTTACAGGAGCAAAAAGTAAACTTTGAAAGAGCTGCCGAGGAAGCATCCCTCATCGCTTCTGGTAAACAGCAGGCATATGCAGAATATTTTAACCGCCGAACCGCTTCTAAGGAATTTAAGCCAGGTGACCAAGTTTAATTATTAATACCTGATTCATCGAACAAATTGTATGCCCGTTGGACTCGTCCCGGAGAAGTTATCGAGCATTGCCCTCCACATTCATATACAGTAAAACTTAGCGATGGAAAAATTCGGCATTGTCATGCAAATAAAATTCGGAAATACTATCCAAGAATTAATACTGTAGGCATGATCTTTGAAGATGATGCAGACTTTGGAGAAGTTTATTCATCCCCCAGTTGTAAAAATGTATGTTCCTGGAAGGAAATATTTAATCAAGTGGATTTGCGACATCTTTCTGAGGGAGTGAAATGTCAAATCCTGAACTTATTGCGGAATCATCGTTCAATATTTACCGGACAAGTTAGAGTTGCAAAGGTTGGTCATCACAAGATAAAATTAGAAGACGATAAAGAAAGGAAAAAACCTTACGTGTACAGGATTCCCGAAGCGTTGAAACCTCAAATAGACTCCCAAATCGAAGAACTCCTTAAACTGGGTCTAATCGAAGAGAGCTCAGCTGACATAGCTTATCCTATAGTCTGTGTAAACAAGAAGGATGGATCTATCAGGATGTGTGTGGATTATCGAGCTTTGAATGCAGTGACTAAAACTGATGATTTCCCAATGGAAGACGCAACGGAATTAATATATTCTATAGGACAGGCAAATGTGATTAGTGTGTTGGATCTTTTGAAGGTATACTATTCGCTTCCCATGGAAGAAGATTCGCGGGATTATACATCTTTTAAGACCCATATAGCTCAGTATCGTTTTAAGGTAATGCCTTTTGGACTGAAAAATGCAGCGGCAACTTTTCAAAGGGAAATGAACAAAGCGTTGTCACCATACAGAGAATCGCCATACAGCGCTTATATTGATGACATTGCTATATTCTCTAATGATATTCCCTCTCACTTGGAACACCTTCATGGGTGCTGGATAAATTGGAAGAGCTGCAATTCACTGTTAATCTTTCAAAGTGTGCTTTCGCGAAATCTGAAATTTCATACCTGGGACATATAATTGGCTCAGGAAAGCATCAAGCTGATCCAGCTAAGTTAGAAACGATCTCTCATTTGCCCGTACCTGAAACCAAGAAACAACTACGTAGTGCTCTTGGCCTGTTCAACTATTATCGTGATTATATTGCGAATTTTGCCGAGATTGCCTTTCCATTAACGGAACCAACAAAGAAAAGAAGCCCTGATGTATTGCCTTGGTGTGAAATGCATAGTGTTGCTTTTGAAAAATTAAAATCAGCATTACTACACGCTCCTACTCTACATACTCCGAATATGAGCAAACCCTTTGTGATTTATTGTGATGCCTCGTCAATCGGGATTGGCTCGTGTTTATCACAGATTGTTGAAGGAAAAATGTGCCCTATAGCTCATGCAAGTCAAAAATTAAACAAAAGCCAACAATCTTGGTCGACAATTGAACGGGAAGCATTTGCTATAGTTTGGAGCTTGAAAAAGTTTGAAACCCTTGTGTTTGGATCCGAGATCCACATTTTTACCGATCATAACCCCCTTCCTTATCTGACCAGGTGTGCTCCTCAGTCATCTCGACTACAAAGGTGGGTTTTCGCCTTGCAGAGAACATAACATTAAAACATTGCCCTGGTTCTAAAATGCCGCATGCTGATGCTCTGTCACGTTTGTTACCAAAATAGACTGAAAAACATTTTTTGAACTAATATCATTTGTCTATTTTATATATCAATATGTGATTAATGACTATTAAATAATAATAATTTGTGCTTCATATTTATATATAATTACTTTAATGTTTCTTTATTGATTATCATTTTCTTAATATGTTGAATAATTGGTATTCGCAAATTTGGTTAAGAGTATTATGTGCTAACTATTTGAAATAGGATTACTTACAGGAAAATAACTTTTTCTAGTGTTTGTTATAACTTTTCAATTAGCAGTTTTAGTTATGTTTGAAATATCATCTGAGTAATGTTTATCAAGTAAAATCCTTTCTTAATTATGTATTAATGTTTACTGAGTGATTATATTCATTATAAATTTGTGTTTATTAGCTTATAAGTGATTATACACATTATTAAGTATATATATATTATTAATGTATATTAACTGATAATTGAAATTTGTATTATCAGGATGGTATTTGTATACAATTGTGCAGTTCTTATTTTTTACCACATTGCTCTTTTAAATGTTTGTTAGTAATTAGATCTTCATTTGAGTTAGCTTTGCATTTGTATTTGTATTTATTTTTACTTGGATAATTTGATGGTATTAGATACGTTTGAAAATCCAATTCATAAATTTAATCCAGAGATGTGTTTAGGATTTCATACAAACACTACTCTTACGTTGGGGGTGTAGTGATTGGATTTTCGAAGCGTTAACAAAATAAATGTTCATAGATGGATCTAGGCAACTAGCGCGAGTGTAATGGAAAGAGTGAGATATATTCGAGTGTTAGCTTTTAGCGAGGGAGTTACTGCACAGAGTAACTCCAACAAATCTGGAATAAAACTGTTAAGTTTTTCTATTTGACTATTTTTTTTTTCTAAGCACTCACGAACCAGCCACGACACCCGCCAATGATCAGTAAGGTTCCAGTCTTTTACTCAAACAGAGTTGAGGTCAGGCATAGAAGAATTTCGACCGATTATTTCAAACGATTTTGTTTACTTTCTTAGTGTTTGATGTATTTAAAATCAAATTTGTCAATGAGTCGATCTTTCGGATTCATTCTGAAGTACTTTTAAATTAAAAAGAACAGAATAAAGGAAATAAAAAAAATTCTAATCTACATTGCGTTACCCCAACTGGCGTAGAAACGTCAAACATGTGCGTTACGCCAAGTTCGCGTGGGATTTTTGACTAACTGCATTTACATTTAAATGAAAAGTTTGAAAATGATGCGCATAATGCCGTTGAAGCTATCTCCATCTCGATCCATACATAAAATGGATTGGACCGCACTTGATTTGCTGTTTTGTTTTATTTTGGGTATACACTGTAAATAAATTGTTTATGTTAGTTGTGTGTTTTTGTTATTAAATTGAGTTATATATGTAATATATACATGTTATATATACAATGTTATATATTTTTCGAATACGCTCGTACTTTTAAATGTATCGTTGTTAGGTTAAGTTTATTTTTTGTCATTATTTGATAGTTTGTCGTACATATGCATCAAAATCTCCACGCGCACAGAGTCGCGGGTAACAGATAGTTCAAAAATGAAATCATATTTCGGGTAAATGAGGTTGAAAATGCATGCCACAACATGTTCTGAATATTTTTATTTTACATTCATGTACACAACGCAACTTACATGAGACACATGCATGCTTATAATACAAGATTTACATAAAAAAATAAATGCATATAAATAAAGATTGCAATTGCATGGGATTTTTTTTTCAACTAATTGCGGTGGGCGGTGCGAATGAAAACAGCGCTGCAGGTGCCTGTCTCCTCATTCTGCTTCTATTGAACATCACTCGCATACTGTACAATATTGTAAAACAATATTTGCACCATCGTACACAGAGGCTCAAAAAATGGAGAGTACACTTTACTTCTGTTTGATAAATCCGGCTTCCAATAGAAATAACACATTACACAGAAGTGCAAATATGTGTTTATTTTTACTCAAAAGAAATGGTTTGATTTAACAGGGTGCGTAGCGTCCTTAAAAAGTGCTTAAACTTGAGAACCATTTTTAAGCCCCTTAACCCCCTATTTACTGATGGCACCTTCTTTAAGCCCCTTAACGACCTATTTACTGACCGCACCTTCTTTAAGCCTCTTAACCCCTGATTAAGTACCATTTAAATCTAGCTTAGATCTTTACTACATGATTATTTTTTGCTGATGGTATTCTAAAGAACAAGGGGATTGCAACCCAGTTTGAAGGGAATTAAGAGAAGTGACGTCACACATGTGACATCACTTCCGTTGTCGTTTGCTGACGAAAAGTGCGGACGATATTTCGCTGTGTGATAAGGTCTTGACGCTTTTGTTGCTATGCGATGCAGTGCAAAAGTTTCTCCACTTTTTGAGGCAAAATTCTGCCAACGTTTTTTTCAAGTGCTTCTGAAATTCTTCCATTTAGAAGGTTTTTTTTGTTGATTATGTTTACTCTTAAATCAAACCATTTCTTTTGATTAAAAACAAAAAATCCTATTTCCACTTTTCTGTAATGTGTTATTTCTATTGCAAGTCTGATTTATCAAGTAAAAGTAAATTTCTTTGCGCCTCTGTCTATTATTGTTTCCTCTCATATGCAATGTAATTACAAATACTATTTCACAGCATGGTTATAGTATATTCACAGTCTGCTCTATTGCTGAATGTCGTCAAATATTGGACCGCGCTACCTTAGGAAGACAAGCGTTGAGAGACCTTCCAGTCGCATTTCATCCATCTTGGTTACATGAAAAGGCGGTGAAATCGGAATTGATCGGTCACACTAGTCAACCGAAATAAATAACAGTTTGGATGCATTACAGAATTCATGCAGACATTTACTTTGACAATAAAAAATCATTCGGCGAACTACTCATAAAAACAGCTAAAAGGGATTTAAGGTCTCCGACTACGTTTTTATAGACCACACTGGCAAATTATTTTTATTGTTATTATTTCTTGTCGTTTCTTGGAAAAGGAAGGTCTGACCTACCAACCAGGGTCGCCTAGTTTTCAGTTAAAATATGTTTTTAATTACTATTTCCTCAAAACTTTCATTTTCATAAAAATTCCGTTCTCATGATATCTCAAAAACTAATAGAGATATTTAAATAAAAATTTCCAGCGTGTGTTTTAAATAATAAGGGCAATGAAAGGAACCAAAATTTTATGGTTGGAGAAATCCTTTTTTTCATTTATAGGGGTTTTCAGAAAAACTGTGATTTTTTTTCAATAAATGCGTATATACGTATATTTTTCCCCATCACTTCTTTGCATCTCAACATTTTTCTGAGCGTTCATTTCCTTCATCATTGTATTCTACAACTTGTGCGCAAAGAAAAAGAGGATTGCAGCATTACCATTTTGAGGGGTGTGTTAACCCATTTTGGTTCAATTTCATTCACATTTACAACCAATTTTCGCATTTCTTGAAATATATTATATTTTCAAATAGTTTTTTTGTATTTATACTGCTTATTATTGACATCTAAAAACCATAAATAGTTTCTAAAAAAATCAAAATTTTTCCAAAAATTTCCTTTGAGATTAAATTTAGATTAATCTCAAAGATTAATCTAAATTTTAAGATTAGATTAATCTCTTTAGATTAATTAAAACCTTTAATTTAGATTTCAATGCTGCTCGTCAGCGGATTCTGAAACACATCACATTTCGACGATTCCACCTCAGAAAGGGGTGAGGCGCGGAACGATGAGTGTAATTTCTGTTATAACTTTGCACTTTGATTCCCCTCGTTGTTTTCTTTTTAGTTCAAAAATTTTTTTGACGTCTGTGTGAGTGTTGTGTTATTTCTAACCATATTTTATCGAGATTTCTTATTGATTTAGGTTACCAAAGGAAGTAAAAATATTTTAAAGATTGTTATGAAGAAAATTTTGCATAATATCCTTAAATATTGTGACCAAGAAGCAAAAAGGGAGGATTAAAATGTTGCCAAAAAATTTAATAGCATATAAAAAAGAGAGCTTTTAATATAAAAAAGATCATTATTATTTTGTAAAGTGTTTACTAAATTTTATGAGCAGAAATTTGTCATTTATTCTTCATAATTTAATGTTTATGGCCTTTACATTAAATAAAAATCGCTCTGAAAACTTTTACTGTGCATTAGTATCTTTTCCCTCCAGCCATATTAATTGACAGATGGTGCATGTCCAAAAAAGGAAGAGTCACTTTCGACTTTATTCCTAATCCGGAAATTAAAAAAAAAAATAGGAAAATACCATCCACTGATAATCCAAATCATATCTGCACATGGGAGATTTCCTGCACATTTCCAAAGATGTGGGAGAACGCTGGAAAATAAATGCATTGGCGGATAAATGGGTGCGGTTGACCACTATTTAATGGAGGTCTCAGAGTGAAGGAAGGACCTGAAGATGGTCAATGAGGATTTAAGTACAGTACTGATGGTACCGGGTGATCTGAAAACCCTGAGGGATATGATGTCAAAGATGGACAGTTTCATTCCAATTGTTTGAGAGTGTGCAGATGGGGAGGAAAACAGCTATTGACTACCCCGAAAGGAATGCTAGTTTGACTGATTGGTCAATGTAAGGCTGGACACTACTTATTCAGCAGTCGACCCCATCCTGTCGATACTGCTGCGTTCAGTGGTGGCGGGGTGGTCGGCTGTATGCAAGAAGCAATATTAATAATCTGTAAGTTTCACGTCTCATGAAACCACGAGTGTTCATTGTTAAATGTAAACATCCCCTCCTGTCATCTTTCCTCTCCCCCCTATTTTGTCGGAATAATCCCATCCTGACGCATGCGCAAAAGCGTGGAAGTTTCATAATCCGTTGTCGAACAGCACAGTAGCTAGAAAATAATTGACTGTATCAGTAAGGACTCAAATAACTTATAATTCCTTTATATTATACAAATAATAAAATAAATAGTATGAGAGAAAATACTAACAAAATATAAATTGTTATATTTCAATTTTATTTTGTATAAAAATTTGTTGTTTATGTATAAAAATTCTGTAGAAACTAAAACTCTGAAATTGTAACAAGAATCCAGCGAGCCAAATATTAAAATTTAAAAAAAATTAAATCTAATTTTAAATTGCGTCAAAATTCAAATCGTCCATACTTTAAAATATTTTGTTGTATACAACAATGTATGTTTAGTAATACAACAATATTTTGTATTGTTTATGCAATACAACAAAATTTTTTTGTATTGTTTATGTAATACAGCAATATTTTGTATTCTTTATGTAATACAACAATAGTTTTTATGTAAATAAACTATAGAACTTATCACCTCTTTAAAATGGTACAAAAATTCAATGGGTCAATATTCAAAATATAATATAAAAAAATAAAATAATTATATTAAAAATATATTATGACTACAATTTTTTTAAAAAAATTAAAAGATGCTTCCCAATTGTAACAACTGTACAAAGTTAAAAAAACAGAAAATATAAACAATTGACCATAAAAATTTTACAATTGCACCAGAATTCAGCTGGCTGAAATATAAGATACGTTGTCGTATTTTAATGCCATAAAGGCTTTTAAATCGTCAAAAGTTCGAAATTCTTTATTGCACTTTAGTTTTCGTGAAGAATTTAAAAAATCTTTTAAATCCTGACAAGCATTCGAATGAACCTTCCATTTTGGATTTGGTTTCAGATAAAAAAAGATCTCGACTGGTTCTTATCAAAAACTCTTTTTCTTCCTGTATTTACTCTCTTCTTGAATTTTAGAAACAAAGTATGCTATGATCTTCAAAAATGCATCGAGGTTTATATTTCTTTCAAGATCCCTTATATACATATATTCGTATAACTTATGTGCATAAAGATCACTTATATCCGTACATTTGTATAAAATGCCAGTAGTATGTCTTATCAATCTTAATTTTTTGTCCTTGAGTTTTGTAACATCCTGCATGGTTAGTATTATTTTCAATGAAGGATTTATTAAACATTGAAAGCAGCAATTTCTACAACAAAAAGAGATGACTGGATGAGCGAAAAACATACCGTTGTTCACAGAGCAAAAAGTCATTTATTGAAAATCGATTGATTGAAATATTGCTCAGTACCTATTTCTGTCGCCAATGGATGCCAAGCTGATAGTATCAGCAGTATTAGATACGATGGATGGTATAATGAAATGGTTATTGTTGAATATTAAACGAATTTCCATGATGTAATCAATTATTTTTCAGAGTACTTTTCCATCATTTTGGCACAAATCTCTCCAAGCAGAATTTTTGGCGACAGCATACAGTCGCCGTTTTGGAGTTGGCAACAAAATGGCCCCGACACCCCTTAAAAATGTGGCGGTAAGAGTTTACCAGCGGTTGTATTGCCTTTGGCGCCGGTTGCATCATTATTGGCGAGTTATCGCCTGTTGTGCTATAATGGAAAAGTACCTTTTTGAGTCTTTATTGGTTGTGCGTGCTCAATGTATGAAATTGAAATCTGGTGCTTGAATCTTTTAAGAGTAGTCTTTTTTTCATCATTTTAAATGAAATGAAGGTCGAAATGACGAAAATTTTTTTAAGGAAAATGAATAAATAAACCCTTTTATTATTATAAACTTTTTATTATTAATTTTGAATTCTTTTTATAGTTCAATGTGTATTCTTTCATGAAATTTTAACTTAGCCGTGAAACATTTCAAAAGATTTATTGAAACTCGCAATGATCTAGAAATCAAAATTAATTTTCAACAAACGATATTTTGCACTTTGATTGATGAAACAATTATAGCAATTAAATGATGAAATTTCATAAATAGGGCAAACACAACCCTAAAGATTTTTTTAAAATTCTAAGAAATCTACGAATTCTTTTGTTGAAAGGAAAATTAATTAAAATTTTTAGCAATAAATTTTTAACTGTGACAACTTCAGTACATTGTTTACTTTTTAATATTCGTTTTGGCTGCAGGCATTTGGCGATTTGGCATTCATTGGCGATATTAATATCAATTAATAGATACAACCGAATTTTACTATTATTCAACCTTTTGCGCTGAAGCCAATGGTATGTTAGACGTTGATATGGAAAAGGGAAAAAATGCGAGATACATCACGATATGACAGTTACTGGGAATTTTAAATGAAATTCTGGCTAAAAAAGAACCACTAAACTTGTAATCTCGTCAACAATGTTGGCAGAGAAAACGGTTGCTTCTGCCTTTCTATATTCATGCTGTGAGCGCCAAGTGATGCCACGCAGAAAGAAAAGGTTTCTGCGCATTTCATTCAAGCCTTTGAATTTTTAACTGTCATGCTCGAGATAGTCTCGGGCTGGTGTTTGAAAATGTCATGCCCGAGTGCTACTCGGGGTAATTTTTTTTGAATGCATCGTATTGTTGTACCCGAATATACATCGGGAGACGTTTATTTCGGCTTCATCTCTTTGTCAAACCCGACTGTACGCGGGAAAAGTGAATGTGCGCTCGATTCAATAGATGGCAACACGTTACTAAAGATTTCAAAGGTTAGAAGGTTACATTTGATTTGTGTAGTAATAAAATTTGACAATTTGTGTACCCAAATCATCAAAATAACTTGACAGTGAAGGGTTTAGTACCAAACTGCAACGCGCCATGAAAAATTCTTAAAAAGTGCTTAAATTTTGAAAATCATTTTTAAAAGTGCTTGATTTTCTCGAAAAGTGCCAATAAGATATTATTTTTTTTTGTTTTAGTACTAGGTATTCCTTTTTGTATTTGCATTCATTGGTACGCTAAATAGATAACAGTCATAGGATATTTGTTTGCTGGATGTAGCCAAAAGGAAAACCGACGAAAGGGAAGCATTCGGTGAAGGGATCAAAGGGTGATTAAATGAAATTTTTTTCGCTCGTTCATTTTCAACGTTGGGCACCGTATTGAAATATTGTAATGGTTGTTCCGAAAGAGAGAAATATTAAATATGCCGAACGGGTTACAACTCGAAAAACGTTTGAACTTCTTTTACATGTAGAGTTTTAAGAAGTTCTCTTATAAAAGTTGACTTAAAATTTTGGTAATTATATGTTTCATACTAGTACGTTCATTAGACAACAAAGTTTCAGTGCAAATAAAATGTGGTCTCGTCGACCCCAGTTAAGTAGAAAAATTTCACGCCCTTATTTAGTGGTTAAATTAGTTAAGATGAGCTCATCATTTTGAATAATTTTGCATTATGGTAATCATTTTTTTTTTTCATTAATAGAGCCTCGAAAGTTAGATTACGATTTGCGCTCAAATGCTCACATATACTCCTTGATTTTCCCGTTTTAAGTTTAGTTTGGTTATATTACCCTCCCGTTTTGAAGCAACACTAGGGCTATTTTGGAACGAACTTCGTAATTTTGAACAGCGATCAAATGACGAGGATGACACCTGTGACTGACTTGATTCCCCCGTATTTTACTTTGCACTAATAGGAATTTCGATCCTTGTATTTATATCCATTGTGATTTCCCCTACAATAAGCCGATTGGATCCTTTCGAGTGACGTCACTTGGCCTCGCAGCATGGTAGGAACTGTTAGCTTGCACACGTAAACGAATAAAGGCTGAAGGTTTATCTCGGAGCGCCACCTACTGGCGGATGAGGGAGAGGAACTCCTCCCTCGTCTTGGGATCCTCCCGGAACACCCCGAGCATCGTGCTGGTGAGGGTCTTGCTGTTCAGCTTCTGGACACCCCTCATCACCATGCACATGTGCCTGCGGGAGAGAAAAAAGGACAAAATAACCACAGGACAAAAGTGATCACCTTTATCTGGTGGCTGTTACTGACTTATTAAGATATCATCACAGTACTCCCAATATACCGGGTGGCCAGAAATAAAACACCCCTACTCTGACCTCCCTGGATATCGAACTACTCAGTGTAAAGGCTTGAAAATTTGTGGACATACTATTCAAAAAATGGGGAAACGGATTTCACGAAAAAAAAAATTAGTTCCAGAAATCACCGATAGGTGGCGCTGTACCACTGGACGTATGCTGAAAAGACACAAAAACACGTTTTAAACACATTTTATTTGAAAGTACCAAGCATACATGAAACAAGGACGTTATCGATGCAGGGAATGCTGCTCAATATGGTTCCCTTCCTGAAGATGTAAAATGTGAAGTCTGTGGACAGCTTGTTCAACTGCGGATCGTAACTGGTCATCTGAGATGCTTCTCACATGCAGACTGATACTCTCTTTCAAATCTGCCAAGGTTATCAGACGTTCTCGATAAACAAGGTTTTTTAAGTGTCCCCAAAGCCAAAAATCACACGGATTAAGATCCGGTGAACGAGATGGCCAAGTTGTCGGAAACGCGCGACTGATTATTCTGTCAGTGGTGAAATGTTGGCGAAGAAACTGTTGCACAGGGAGTCCAATGTGTGGAGGTGCTCCATCTTGCATAAAAGTAATGGTGTCAAGGCATTGGCGCTGCTGCAAATGGGGTACAACAAATGTTTCGAGCATCCATTTGTACCTGTTGGCCGTCACGGTACATGTCTCAAGGCCATTGGAAGTAACCTCTTCGAAAAAGAACGGTCCAAGGATGAATGTGGCTGTGAATCCACACCAGACTGTAACTTTCGGTGAGTGGAGTGGAATCTCTTGGAAGGTACGGGGGTTTGTCGTGTCCCATATGCGACAGTTATGGGTGTTCACTGTTCCACTGAGGTGGAAATGGGCCTCATCGCTCCACAGAATCTGCCACGGCCACGATGCATCCACTTCAACTCTAGCAAGAAATGTCAATGCAAAGGTCAGTCGCATCTCCCTGTCTGTGGCCAGCAATTGTTGATTAGGGCGGATTTTGTACGGGAAACAATGCACCATTTTTCTGAGTACGTTCCACACTGTGCTATAGGGAACACCCAAGTGTCGTGACACTGCACGTGCACTACTGCAGCCTAAAACATTATCCATTGACTGTTCAACAATACCGGTGGCAACATCTTCAACGACATCTGAACGAACCGGTTTGCGTCCTCGACCAGGCTGAACTCCAAGATGTCCAGTTTCCTCGAATCGAGCGATCATTCTCCTGAGAGCTTGTGGAAGCAATGGTCCCTTACGCAAATCCTTAAGTCGGCGAAACTCTCGAAGTGCTGCTGGAGCATTTCCTTTATTCTCGTAAAACAACTTCACAAGCAAAGCGCGTTCTGGCAGCGTGACAGCCATCACTAATAAGAATGACATTCCCCACCTTTTAACTTCTTTTATACCCAGA
>JAPMOQ010045431.1:159729-179655 GCA_026543055.1 Argiope trifasciata
AAATAAATCTGTGTTGTTTTAGACTGGCGACAGCTGGCAAATGCACTCACAATGAAAATGTTGAAAAAAAGCACCCACATCTCTAAAAAGTGAGCTAAAATGAAAGGTGGTAAAGAGAAAAGCCGAACTAGGCATTGAAGAAGTGGAAGATGCGACGTCAGGGAAAAAACCTTGCCAACAATAAAAACGGACTAGAATCATGAAGTTCGGTTGTGAGATTTGACAGAAATTTATATGTTTGGAGCTCACTAAACATATTTGCTGAAATTGCAACACTGCAATGAAATAACAAAAAAATTATTTTCTTCCTTTTCATATCTAACTTTCAATTACTTTTTTCCTCTTTATACATAAATTCTGTATTTTTGCACTTCCATATTTCATATGCAAATTGTTCTGTCAAAATATCGACCATTTCATTTATATTATTTATAAATCAATTCCATTAAACTGCGGTCATTTTATATTGTTGTTGCAATCTATGTTTATATTGTTTCTGCTTCTTTTTAAGTAAAAAATATTTAAAGTTATTGTAGTGATAAATTCTAAGCTCTTTACAATAAAATTTTAATAGGTACGCTTTTGAAAATTTACAATCTACTATAGTATATGTGGGAAATACGCGCGACCTTTCGTGTTGCTATGATGGCCACGCCAGCTGGAAGGTTAAAAAAACTGCTGTTCCTTCCATAGAAATATTTAAGAGGTGGGTCATTGAGACGGACAAGCTGGTCGCCCAAGGTGGCCAGTGGAAGTAAACTTACGTTGCCTCTATGACGACTCCGACTCCCGTGGGTCCGATGGCTTCTGTGATGGCTACTGCGATCTGTTTCGTTAGGCGCTCCTGAACTAAAAAAAAAAAAAAAAAAAAAAAAATCAGAGAAATTATGTTGACTGTACAGGTCAAGAGAAAAAAATATTACTGCAGACAGTTCGATAATAATAATAAATAAATTTTCTTTGATAAAGAAGATCAAATTAACAAAAATTAGATTTGTTACAAAATTATGTACAGGGTGTTTAAAAAAAAAAGGGGTACAAAATGACACAGCAGTTCCGAGGATCAAAAATCGCACGCTAACAAGGCGTCTGAAACGATACCGAATACAAAGAGGATAAATGAAACCACTACAAATCTTTTCATTGATAAGCACTCGCCCGAGTCAAATGTTGAGCCCACAGGAGATACTCCTGGGAGGAATGGTGTAACAGGTGCACATGAGATTAGAAACTCTCCAACCGTTGTATGTTCTGCCGATTCTGAATCTAAAACACTAGATGTCCTCCCTTCGGATCCATTACCACGGGCATCTGACACTAATGCAGAAATGTGTTCCAGTGCATCGGACGGTTATACACTGGAATATAAAATGTCCGAAAACTTAGAGGACACATCTGAAGTCCTCCAACTCCACCTGTACCATGTACTACACGTAAGCGGGAGAAAAGATACTCCCATATATAATTCCAACAAAGTATAAATAAACATACATCTTCTTTTCAACCTGAGATTTAAAAATGATCTACTTCGTAGTTATTTGTTGATTTTGAAACTTAAGCTTATTGCATGACCTTGTGTTTCTCGTTGATACCTATTAATCTTTGCTGTAGATTTATTCCAATGTTACACATGTTTTGTGCTTGTTTTCCATGATTTTAGACATTCCTATTTACGTCAGTTGCGACTTGTATTTCGATGTTTTATTCTACCCTGATCCTGTTGATCTGATATATGTTTGGCGCAGCATGGCCAAGTATGGCTCCAGTAAAATCAACCAACCAACCAACAGGAGATGCTCAGTGTTTTTGCCAGATGCCCCGAGACACGTCAGGCATCTGCGATGCGTGAAATGGCTCAAGATACCGTCTCCAACGCACCCCACAACCATTTATCCTACCAGCTTTCAAGCGTTGCAACAAGGGCTCATATACAAATCACCACAAGAAGAATCCAAAGGAGACAGGTCTGGTGATCATGGGGGCCATGCAATGAGTCCGCCGCGAACCATCCATCCCCCACGAAAAGTAGATGTGCTCTGATGTCTGTGCTGTAATGCGTCGACGGATAGGCGTCGGAGCAGCATTCGGTAGGAACGTGATAACCTGGTTGGTAGAGCGTCCGTCTCGCAATCGAAAGGTTGCGGGTTCTATCCTCGTCTCGGCCAAAGACAGCCGTGTTGGCTCATGGCAGTGGGATCACGTTGACTGCAAAATGCTCCAAGTTCCCATAGCAAAACGATACTTCTGGGGGTACTGAATCAAGGATGAGTCGGTCTCTGATTCGGATCTCAGTTTTGACTCGAGGATGGATGGATGGATTCGACCGCCCCCTAAAAAGGGTTGTGTCGCGTGTGTTCAAGCCAAGTCGTCCTTTCACCTGAACGGTGCTCGTTCACAACGAAAGGCGCACACCTCTGCTTCAACTCCAAAGAGAGCTACGCTCATTCGGGCTTAGTAAAACCAAGTGGCATTAGACCCACCACAATATTTGGCATTTCTGGCAGTGCCTCTTGCAAAAGTGTTATAAAAATGGAAGCGTCAAGTCTGTCTGGGAAGATGTACGGACCAAGTCGACAGTCTCTTACAATACCAGCCCACACGTTAGCGGAACGTTTGCTCAGCTAGTGTGGGCATCACAACGCCCTCTCTTGGCTGTAGCACCCACTACAGATGACCCTCTGTCTCAATGACGACCCTCGATTTTTTATCCATGACGTAACTACCATGTCATTTTGTCAGCGTTGTTTTTTTTGAAACACCCTGTAGATATGCCACAAAGATTGTAACACTGTTTTTGCTTGGTACAGAGGTTTTATGTGAGCATTGGTCTCTACGTTTATGAATACAGTAAAAGCTCCTTATTCGCGCCCCCTTCATTTGCGATTTCACTCTTCGCAGATTAAAAAAATGCTACCCCATTCCTATATTCGCGGCTAAACATTTCTTTATTAGCGGATCTAATAAGTACATGCATCATAATAAAAGGATTCCAACCCAATGTCCTTTGTCAATGCCGTCCAATGGACTCATAAAAAAAGTAAAATGGATCTTATGACAACTTCCTCTAGAGTATGTTATTCAAGGCAAACTGCAAACATAGCCGAAATCGCGAATGGAATAGGACGAGATGGGTTCGAACAGATAGAATCAAGTGACATTCAGGAATGGCTTGAATCGCAAGATGGAGATCTGAC
Organism: Argiope trifasciata; assembly: GCA_026543055.1. Lineage (NCBI taxonomy): Eukaryota > Metazoa > Arthropoda > Arachnida > Araneae > Araneidae > Argiope > Argiope trifasciata. The sequence continues at coordinate 162,924 of JAPMOQ010045431.1, forward strand.
TGAGACCGACTCGGAGGAAACGTTAAATTCACAAACCCATTGAAGAAGAGGCTTCAACAAGCACTGGAAGCGTGACATTTGAAAAATCTTAGTGAAGGTTTGAGAATGGCAAATGAGCTTTGCGATTTCGTAATGAACGTCTATGGAACGAAGTCTTATTTTTAAGAGGCTAATTGCTAATGCGACTGCTGCGTATCAGTCTGAATAGAAGGTTTTATAACATTTAATGAAATATTAAACTGGCTTTTATAAATACGTTTTTTTTTGCATGAGCAATAATGCTCAAACAGCAACAACAAACCAAGCGCAAGATTGAATTCACAAAACAAAACGCTTGAACTATAAAATCAAACGGTATCTAACAAAAAATGTAAAATTTTCGAGTCGGGACTGTCGGTGGGATTCATGCACGGTTCTGCGAAATGTTTGTGTAGCATTTCAAGGTATCCGACTCCGTTCGAAGAAAATTTTTTAAAAAATTTGACTTTTTTAGAACCATTTAAAGCTATATATATTTAAATATATTGCTAATTATTATGCAAAATACTATAAATACAACCAAATTGTTTGAAAAAATAATACTGTAACATTCCCCGTCGCCCTTTAGTGATGAAATATTTCCGCCATCTGTGTTGCGTTTGTGTTGGCTAGACAATTTGAGATAACCAGATGTTGCAGATGTTTTCCTTTCGGGACCTGAGGCATCTGTAGCTGAAAGAACGCATGTGGGCATTCCTCGCCCAGAAGACAGTGATAGCGCTTTCAGAGACAATGGAAAAACCAAACATCTGGATGCCGAATTTTCCTATTGTAAGCAGGGCCGCGGTGGCCTGATGGTAGGGTCTCGGATTCGGAACCGGAGGGTTGCAGGTTCGATTCCACTGAAGAGCCGTCGTGTGAGAGGGTACCTTGCACGTTAAATCTGTCAGGCCAAATGTCCTCCCGCTGGTGTGGCGTGGTGAGGAGAGGGGGGTGCCACTTCAGGTGTCGTCCTCGTCATCTAACCTCGGTTCAAAATTACGAGGTCCGTCCCAAAATAGCCCTCGTGTTGCTTTAAAACGGGACGTTAATATAACTAAACTAAACCCTATTGAAAGCGGACCCCATGTTCCAGACTTTTCGGTGCGCCTTCATTACCTTCCTATGACAAAGTGACGCCCTTGGAAAGGGCCCTTTGCTAGGCATGATTGGCCAGAAGAGAGGACCAGTAGCGACTGAAGAAGAGGAGGGGGAGACTTTCGTTGAAATAAAATACGGAGAGTTTTTTGGAAAGGAGAGAAGAGTTTCTGAGAGACAGCTGGAGTGCGCCCACGAGTCCGATAGATTTGGAGCGCCGCCTGAAAAGATGACTGACTGACCAACCCGTGAATTTCCTGTGGTGTTGTGTTTACTATTTAATGGAGAACCGATCTTCACGTAAGACCCTTCCACTTGGACTGCTGTGATGTAAATAGCAATTATTTAACCAAGATGAGAACGAGTGGTTCTTTGTGTCTATATAGGGCTGTGAAATAAAGAAGTGTATAGAAATTCTGAGTACTCTTTGATCGCTCGAGATCAAGACATTACAATATATTATAAGGGGCAGAACGAAATACGTTCCACACTTATTGCGAGTCGAAAAACGTTTTAACTTCAATTTTTAATGTATTAGATGTGGAAGAATTTATTTAAGTTTTGTCTGGTAAGTTTGTGTTTAAACTTTTATCTACTGTGAAAGAATAATATACAAATACCAAATTATATATTAAAATTCGAAGAATAAGCATTTTAAATAAAGTTTATTGAGTTCTTTTTTTCACTAACAACTATTATTTTAAAATTGAAAAAAAAAAAAAATACTATGCTTATAAATGAAGCAGTTTACGTATGCATGCTAACCCGAAGGTGCTTTAAAAAGTACTTAATTTTTGCCTCAGTTTCTCACTTTATCTGAGCAAGAACATTCATTATGCTTTTGATTTGCATTAAAATAAAAGTACTGGCGGGCGGCATACTCCCATTCCATACCCTATTTCATGTATGGAGAAAAATCGAGCAACGTCATTGGTTCGTACCACTCTGTGACAAAAGTGTGACGTCATTATAAACGGACATAGTTTTGGTTCGTAATGCAGGCATTGACTGGACATCGTAATTTCTAAACAATCCAATCCTTTCATCAATCCTATTTTTCTTTGCTCATAATATAATGATGAATGAAATGAATGAAAAGCTAAGAAAAATGTTGAGATGCAAAGAAGTGATGGGTACAAATGTACGAATATACATGCATTTTAGCTATGAATCAACATATTTATGCCTACTGTTCCATTTTTGGAACACCCCTCACATAAAAGTTATTTTTATTATATTTTTTACCTAACATATAGAAATTTCATGCAAAAAACTCCAAATTTTTTAATTTTAGGCTTAAATGGATTAACAACTTAGTTTTCCCAAAACCATCCATTAATGAAAAAATATTTCATAATCAATAAAATCTTTGGTTCATTTCATTGCCTACACAATTTAAAACACACGCTGAAATTTTTACGTAAATATTTCTATTAGTTTTTGTTTAGTTTAGTTATATTAACGTCCCGTTTAAAACAACACAAGGGCTATTTTGGGACGGTCCTCGTCATTTTGAGCCACATTCAGATGACGAGGACGATACTTGAACTGGTACCCCCCTCTCCACACCGCACCACACCAGGGGGAGGACGTTTGACTTGGCTGATTGAACGTGCAAGAGACCCCCTCACACGACTGTTCTTCGGAAGAATCGAGTCTCGAATCTGAAACCCTCCGGTTCCGAAGCCGAGAACTTACCACCAGGCCACCAGGGCCCTAGTTTTTAAGATAACAGTGGAGAATTTTTGGCAATTTTTTCAGAAAATGGGAGACAAATTTTATCTGAAAAATATGTGACCCTGGATGAGATCTTCCTTTTCCTAAAAAAGGCAAACTGTCTTCGAAAGAGGAAAATCTAAACTTCCAGAGATGAGGGGAAAAAAGTGTTCGCCAGTGTGGTCGATAACTGGTATTTTTACCGTTGTCCTGCAGTTTTCATGCTTTTTCTTATTACTTAGTCTTGTAACTGTAAATATTGACGAGCAAAAGAAAAATATTTGAAGGCATTCATTTTGAACAAAAATTTTAATCACAAAAAAGAATAGAAAATTAGTTTTTCCTCAAACATAAATTAATACTCGAGAATTTGCCAGCAAAATAATTTAAAGCATCTCATTATACAAAACAAAACACACATACATCAAAACCGTGATATTTTAATGCGTTTTTTCCTGATCATTGTTTTGCATGGACCTCATTCTAAGTCTCGTGATGTTATGTCTCGAGTAAACTATATTTTTGAATAACCCTTTTTTCTTCTGTAAAAGAGCCTCTTTATCAAATAATATTTGCTGAAAAAAAGAAAATGTTTCAACGACTTCATGTCAAGGAGGAAAAAATGACTCGCTCAATGACGGTATTTATTCTGAATCATGTTTCATCCTCCAGTCTTTTCGGAGCTCTCTGAACTGAAATGGAGGAAATTAGAGTATTTGTATAAGGAAATGGACACTTCGGGCGCTTCAGCATTCAAACAGTTTGAGTTGGATAGAGTTTACTGGTACAGTAACAGCTCTTTATTCGCGGGGTATGAGCTGCATAAATAGGCCGCGAATCAGAAAACGTGAATACGAAAGGGTCATTTATACGGGATTATAGGGGTCACAATGGTTTGAAGAATTTTATTTTTTCTTGCTTGGCAGTTTTTAAAAGTTCCTTCCATTCAGACTGATACGCAGAAGTCGCATTAGCCATTTGCCTCTTCAAAATAAGACTTCGTTCCATAGACGGATCAATGTTCATAAAGAAATCGCGAAGCTCATTTGCCATTCTCAAACCTTCACTCAGATTTTGCAAATGAAATGAGACGTTTCCACTGCTTGTGGAAGCCTCTTCTTCAATGGATTTGTGAATTGAACATGTCCTCCAAGTCGGTTTCAGTCAGATCTTCATCTTGCGATTCAAGCCATTCCTGAATGTCACTTGATTCTATCTGTTCGAACCCATCTCGTCCTATTCCATTCGCGTTTTCAGTTATGTTTGCAGTTTGCATTGAACAACATACTTTAGGCAAAGTTGTCATAAGATCCATTTTACTTTTTTTATGAGTCCATTGGATGGCATTTGCAAAGGATATTGGGTTGGAATCCTTTTATTATGATGTATGTACTTATTAGATCCGCGAATGAAGAACTTTTTAGCCGCGAATACAGGAATTGGGCGGCATTATTTTCATCCACGAACAGTGAAAATGCGAATGAAGGAAGCGCGAATAAAGGGTTTTTACTGTACTAAAACCATTTCTGATTATGCAGCGCCAACCACAAGGTACATATGGCTCATAAAAAGTCGCATGGTCCTGTTTTAAAAGGTTGGTTCTCCGCACATTGTCATAAGTTCTCTATCCCGGATTAAAAAGAAAAAATAAACTGTTGTATAGATTTGAAGCATTAAAAGAGAATGATTTTGTTATAATATTATAAATGTGAAAGTTTGGATGGATGTTTGTTGCTCCTTCACGCCAGAACGGAATGGGATGACATTTGGCACACAGATAGATTAGAGTCAGGAATAGAACATTGGCTACTTTTCATTCCAGCTCATTCAGTGGCTCATTTTTTTATTCATTAAAAATTATTAACTTTCGCGCCAAAAAGCCGAGGCCGAATCCCGCCAATGATCAGTAAGGTTCCAGTCTTTTACCTCAACAGAGTTGAGGTCAGGCATAGAAGAATTTCGACCGATTATTTCAAACGATTTTGTTTACTTTCTTAGTGTTTGATGTATTTAAAATCAAATTTGTTAATGAGTCGATCTTTTGGATTCATTCTGAAGTATTTTTAAATTAAAAAGAATAGAATAAAGGAAATAAAAAAAATTCTAATCTACATTGCGTTACCCCAACTGGCGTAGAAACGTCAAACATGTGCTTTACGCCAACTGGCTTAGAAAGTTCAAAAGTTTAAAAATGACGTGTACAATGCTGTTGTAGCTATCTCCATCTCAATCAATAAATAAAATGGATCTGACTTGATTTAAAAGAAATACGGACTTGATTTCCTGTTTTATTTCAGGTGCACACTGTAAATAGTTTTTTAAAAGGTTAGTTGTGTATTTTAAAATGGGTTGTGTTTTCATGCTGTATTTTTTTGTATATGCTTATTGTTTTAAGTACATTGTGTTTAATATAGTTTTAATCTTTTTGATTCGTTTTTATTTAGTTTTTCGAAATACCCGTAAAACGCAAATCTAATCTTACGAAAATGAGTCATCAAGCTCGTGCTACGAGAGTCCCTAGAAGTAGAGTCGAATCCTCAAGCAGAATTGAGAGGGATTAAGGAAGCTTAACGACAGGCTACATCTAGATGAGCTGAAACGCCACGAACGATATTGGAATAACAGAATGGATCAAACCGTCTTATACACACACATCAAAATTTCCATGCGTACGAAGTAGCTGGTAAAAACTAGTAATACATATAAGGCAAAAGAAACCAGCCATTTAAAAAAGAATTAAAATATGAGGCAGAAGCATTTTATGAAGGACTAGCCATTACCCACGACTCTGTTCGCGTGGAAATTTTGATGTTTATGTACGAAAAACTATCAAATAATGACAAATAAAAAACATTAAACGTAAATTAGAAACGATACATTTAAAGCATGTACGAAAAATATGCAACATAACAATTTAATAACAAAAACACACAACTAACGAAAAAACTATTTACATTGTATATCCAAAATGAAACAAAACAAAAAATCAGGTCTGTATTTTCTTAAAATCAGCTTAAATCCATTTCATTTATTGATCGAGATGGAGAAAGCTGCAACAAATCATTTTTGAACTCTTCATTTAAATGAAAATACACTTGTCATCAAGCGCAAACACAGCTGATGGCACAACAATCACGCGCGAACTTTCAACGCCGGTTGGCGTCACGCAATGAAGATTAGATTTTTTTTTATTTTCTTTTCATTTAAAAGTACTTCGGGATGAATGCAAGAGATCTATTCATTAACAACATTTGATTTTAAATTAACTCAAACACTAAGAAAGTAAACAAAACCGTTTGAAATAATCGGTCGAAATTCTTCTATGCCTGATCTCAACTCTGTTGGGGTAAAAGACTGGAGCTTTACTGATCTTTGGAGGAATTAGGCTTCGGCTTTTTGGCGCGAAAGTTAATAATTTTTAATGAATAAAAAAATGAGCCACTGAATGAGCTGGAATGAATAGTAGTTTATGTTCTATTCTGCACTGAAGGAAATTAAAACGTAGGCATTCTATTAGAATGTGCCGAAATGGCAAAGAACATTGGCATCAACAATGAAAGAGTTAAAATAGGACTCACCTTGTAAACGTCTGCTGAAAACTTCCACAATCCTGAAACAGAATATTTGGTTAGAAAAATCGCTTCAAATGTTTAAATAGAAAGTTTCTTAATTAGAGCAGTTGTTGAATTGAGTTACCTGGCCAGTTTACTGAGTCCCAGCACTTTTTTATTTGGTAGATAGCCTATGGATACCTGAAAAAAAAAACAATACTTTAAACACAGCTCACGGTAGAAAGAAATTTAACATGAATACTTAACATGCTTCAATCATGTTTTTGGTGATATCTTAATAAGAGACAGATAACATCTACGGGACAAGAGCATGCTTATGTTATTGGCTTTCAATCCCAAAGGTCCCGAGTTCTATTCCGAGCCAACATCACCTTTCCACATGTTCAACAATAGTGACATGGGAGGCGGTAGCTAGGTTGGTTGAGCGTCAGTCTCGCAATCGAAAAGTCGCAGGCTCCGTCCTCGTCCCGTGTTGGCTCATGGCAGCTGGGGCACGTTAAATATGTCGTGATTGCTAAGTCCTCCATGTTCCCAAAACAAGTGATACCCCTGGGGGTACTGACTCAGGGATGAGTCGGCCTCTGATTGGGATCTCAATTCTGACTTGCAGATGGATGCATGAGTTCGACAGTCCCCTAAAGAAGGGTTGTGTTCGAGCAAAGTCGTTCTTTCACCTGTACGGGGCTCGTTCACAAAGGAAGGCAGACTCTTCTGTCTTCATTCGAAAGAGATCCGCTCATTCGGGCTTGGTAAGACCAAGTAGCATTAGACCCACCACCACCAGAATGACATGATTGAAGCTTCACAGTGAAGTGATATTTTTTAATAATGTGATGATATAATCCTGTCCTGAAAATACATGAAATGATTTTAAGTGAATTCAGATCAAATTTCATTCTATTTGAAGCGTTTCAAGGGGATGGCGAATTTCGCAAAAGAGATGACGAAAGTATGAAACAAAAGTTTTAATACACAATGAGTGAATGCGTATATCCGATGAAATGAACATTCAAAAGTCTTTAAGAAATAAATGTATTTTATCATGTAAAAACATGATTCTGGGTTTTTGAATATTTGAAGGTAACAAATAATGGAAGCTTGCAATCGCGTAGGCAAGGAATAAAGTATAAATGGCAGTATTCATTAGCATCTTTGGATAGGACATACTTTTTTACCTGCTTTTACCAATATTGCATTATTTGTTACGGACGCTTCTTTCACAGCCGTTTTTAAAAGGTTGACCTGCTTTCACCAGTATCGCTTCATTATTACGTGTGCTACTTTCACAACGGATACGTTCTAAAAAGGTTGAACTTCGCAGTTGTTATTTGCATGGAAGGGCATTTTTTTCGGAGGAAAATAAATAATTAAATTTATATATATAAAAAAACTTTACTCTCGCTTAGTAGCAGTTTTGATAAAAAAAAAAAGGTGAGGAAATATCACTTCATTTATTCTCAAGTGGGAAATATTGAAGGATTGGACTCCTGTTTTGAAACTGTTACGAAACTGTTTCCGCCCGGTAAAAAAGGTTGTGAGTCGTGAATCGGTGTTGTGTGCTCGTCTCGGCTGTCTTCGTGTCTACTGAAGGACTGATCATTGTGTTGTGTGCTCATCTTCTCACACTGTACAAATAAACGAACCCGACGGATTAGCTAAGTATAAGGAGGAGAATCCGGAACAGTATCAACACTGGTATGTGATCTTGTTGCTAAAATTGTACTTCTTCGATCGATTGATAATAAAAGGTATCCAACACTTATGTTTTGTTTCCTTTCCTACGGTATGTAGCACAAAATGCAGGAAACTGGACATAAAAATCTGAATATCAGAGGTATGGTATTTTGAGATTCAATGGGGCAAGAGCCAAATATGGCTATACTGCGCCAAGCAATCGGCATTGAAAGTGTCACGAACCATTCAGCCATGTAGTTTAAAATTCTCGTGATAAAACAAGGTGTGTAGCCTCAGAAAAAATCCATAAAAAGTGTTTAAATTTGAAAGCCATTTGTAAGTACCTTAAAAGTGCTCCAATCTCTCGAGAAGCGCAAAGAAGATATTCTTTTTCGTTTCGGCATAAGATATTCTTTGATTATTTCCGCCTTCGATGAATGCGCTCAATCGATAAAACTCATAAAAATTTGTTTGCCGGATGTAGCAGAAAGGGAAGCATTCGGTGAAGGGATCCAAGAGTTTCAACCTGTGTTAAGATAACGGTTCACGAACTTTTGTTTCGCTCGTTTTTGCAACATTAGGCACCGTATTGAAATATTGGAAGGGTTATTCCGAAAGAGGAAAATACGAAATATGCCGAACGGGTTGCACCTTTAGCAATGTTTGAACTTCTTTTACGTCTAGAGTTCTAAACAGTTCTCTTCGTATAAAAGTTAACTTAAATTTTGTGTAATAATATATACATTTTTTTCTTATCCTTTTCTGTTTTTATCTCAACCAAAAAGACATCATTTGTTTTACACTAGACCGTGAATGAGAAAATACTCAAGTTTACTTATGTAATTTATGCGTACATGTGCAAAGGAGCATAATTTGTTTGGCTTTGCAGCTTAAAAAGTGCTTAAAAGTAGTTAATGTTTGCAGCACTTTCTCACTACACATCCTATCTATAAATTTGTATGAAAAAGTTCAAATATATATGGTGCCAGTGCCAGGTATATCATTTCCCGCCATTGAGTGATGCCATTGACCTCACTTCCCACCACTAAGCTGCCCTCTGGTGGAAAAAACGTGAGCAAAGGGCAGTTCATGTCAGGACGGGACATGATTAAGACGTTCAAAAACAACCATTGACGTACGCGTAAAGACGGAAGACGTATTGTTAAAAGACGAGCTTGCATGTCAATAGACGAACTTTGTCATCCATTCCATCCTGTAAATTAGTCATCATCATTACTCTAGTTTCATTGTCATCCATTAAATTCTTAAGCATCATCTGGACTTATTATTGCTTGGCCATCACGACACTCCCCTACACACACACACACACACACACACACACACACACACACACACACACATGCATATCCTATAGGAAAGAGAGAGGGGGGTCCTTACTTTTCCGATGAAGGGCACCAGGTGGTGCTCGCACATGGAGAACATCTCGATGTCCTTGACGATCACCATCTCGTCGTGGTCCTCCTCGAAGATGGCGTCGTTCACGACGTCTGCAAGCAAAGAAGGAATGAACTTATCTGCTTTTTTAATTCATTGAAGAAATAGTTTTCTTACTGTTCGTTTTTCAAATTATTATACAGTGTGTGGTGACGGTGTTTGGCTGGAATTTGCCAATGTGGAGGTTGCGTTCCGCCAAGGATCGAATCTGCGATGTTCGGGTTTAATGTCCGATAACTTATGCATTCGACAAAAGCGATCTCTAAATCTAGTGACTGCTACTGGCTTATTAAGGTGTCACCACAAGTACTAGCTGGTACCTGGCGCGTTGTTGCTGCAAAAGAAAGAATCTTGTAAATATCGTTTGGAGTTCGAAATAGTTATCTCGGTTAATTAAGAATGATATTTATTTTCTTTTCGGCAATAAACACATTCATTGAATTGGAAGGACATATAAAGGAGAAGCATCAATAGCATTTATTCTATTTTTATTATTCTATTCTACAAACACATATCCATTTTTATATATTAGATTTGTGTATTCTTTTAGAATCGCAAAGTTCTGTGTTCTTTCAGAATGATAATGAAAGAAACTATTGATTTAATCTCTTGAATCGTTTCATATTCGTGCAGAATTCTCAAGTTTAATGTAAGAAAATGTAAAACATTTTCTTTTAAAATGGATTAAACATAGGAGATATATTTATACCATGAAACCGTTAATATCGTTGAAAATAAAGATTGGGCAAAATTATAATATTTTGTGAAGTAACTGCAAAAAAGGCTAAAATTTTATAAATGTATTATTAAAATTTCGGACTTACAGGAATAATCCCTCCTAAACTTTCTCGCACACTGTCTAATAAAGCTATTGCCTCAGAGAAAGACTTGCATCGCACTTTCGTGCAATAGCTCCGAAATGTGAACCTCTATCCTGAATGGAGCATGTTTACTGAATCTGTCCTTGGCGAATTATTTGGCGGTCAATCCGTGGTTAGTGGATGCGGTCAATAGAACCGATAATATTTTTTTATTCTTTAGATGACTGTACTGTGCCTTATAACCTTCGCATAAGCCGAAGCAGTATGTTGTCGAAGTTTAATCGGAATCGGATGAGCGGTTCGGCAGCGAGACATACAGACAAACATTCATTTTTATTTAAATAGATTATAACTATTGTGTATTAAGCTTGAAATTTCGAAAATCGTTCAAAATAGGGAATAATTTTTATTGCTTCAAGATGTTCTCCATTAGCTTTCTAACGATACCAAGATGTTGATATTCGGAATGTTTCTCGTGTTACGAGGATTTTTCTGGAGGTACTTTCACTCAAAACTCTAGTTTCGGTTGTTTTTTTAACTCATTTTATGAAAAAGGATGATTTTTCGCTGTTTTGCTTCGTTCAAAAACTCGACAAGAAATGAACTAAATACAATCATTTATATAACGAAATGATCCGCATGAAGCAGCGGATGTTTGGTGACTCCATCAAAATTGTGTTTATGAATATAAATTTTTAATAGATATTTAAATATTTAAATGAGAGAAAAAAATTCGCTTTTACTATTTATAGTGGATAAAAAAATTGTTAAAAAATTATGTATTTTTATTATTTACATAGAAACAGACCACATGAAGACTAACACTAGGCATCATTTCCGACTAGAATGGTGTGTCTGTGCTTCTTAGAATTCAAGATATCGTGTTTCAAAAAATAGGCTCATCAGTTCACTAAATATTAATTAATTGTTAGCGCAATATGGTTTTTTTATTGAAATAAATTGAAACATATATTAATGACCTACTACGAAAAAATTGAAATTTTAAAGTCAAAATTTAAAGAAAATTTTACTTGATGAACTCGTTTTTATGTCGTTATTTCGACACTCATCGTAAAATAAAAATGCTTAATTAATAAAAACTCATAATGAAATAAAAATGCTTAAGTAATTGGATGCCTTCGATATTACATTATCCTTAGAATAGTTACTTATATTTGAACATTCGTATCAGAATCTATCGGATGCGAACTTTCATCGAAAAACACTTCCATTCAATGATCCTCATCAGTAAAATCCCTTTCTACTTCATTTAAAACTGTCTGGAGCACTGCTTCATAATAGAATCAACAAAGTGGATGGTATTTCTTGGCCCAAGTTTATAGGTAATGTCTTGTTTATCTCTTGAATAGTAATGGGGAAGTGCGGTATCAGAGACCACTCTCAAAGAAATAACAGAATTATTTTAAAATCATCCACTGAAACCGGTTCAAAAGAGTACACTTCTATTGAAGGTAACAAAGCTAGAAGCTACAGGGTCAATGCATTCAACTGAGCTAAAATAGAATAGGGGTGGATGAAAGTCCATTGATAGTGGTCTGAAAGACCGTACGCAACCATTTGAGTGTTAGCAATATTCATTTCGATGTTAAGGAATCCGACAACGTTTTAAGGAAAAATTTTTAATTATTGGATTTCTTAAAAACTATTTACAACTATGGTTTTTAGACGTATTATCAATTATAATACAAAATACTGTAAATACAACCTAATTATTTGAAAATATGATATAATTTAAAAAATAGGAAAATTGGCAGCAAATTTTAATAAAATTTAAATAAAACGGTTTACAATCTACTCAAAATGGTAATCCACAAATAGTATTTTTTTTGTACACAAGTGATAGAATATAATGATGAACCAACATCTAAGAAATATTTTGAGATGAAAAAAAGTGATGGGTAAAACTACACATGTATATTTATTTTTGTCATAATATCACAACTTAAATTTTCTAATAACACCTTTAAATGAAAAGTGTTTTACCAACAGTGAAATTTTTGGTTCATTTCATTGTTCATATTATTTAAAACACACCCTGAAAATTTTAAGTAAATACCTCAATTAGATTTTGAGATATCCTGTTAACGGCGGAGAATGTTTACGAAGATTAAAGTTTTGTGAAAATGGAAGACAAATTTTAGCTAAAAAATTTTTGTAGCCCCGAATGATAGGCCTTCCTTTTCCCAGAAAATATAAACTGTTTTGGAAAGAGGAAAGTCTGAACTACAAGAAATAACAATACAATAAAACCATTGCTAATGTGGTCGATCACACAGGCCTGCAGTTTTAGGGTTATGCCATGTTTTTTAACTTTTGATTATTGATTCCTTTCCTGCTGAATCTGAATAGGACTATTGCTGGATGCTGCTCCGCGATGAACCAACATGGACGGCCGCCAACGCAGCATGACTGGTCAAAAGAGACAAATGAAAGGGGACTTTTTTACATACATCATCATTAAGACTGGTTAAAATTAAATTAAATTAAATTTAAACTTGAGTGCATAAAATTAAGTGTATCAATATAAAATTTCGTGTACTAAAATAATTTATTACATTTAGGCTAATTTTGTGGTAGTTTTCATTAAATTTTTGCCCTCCCTCCTCCCCAACGGATTCTTGATGTGCTTGGCTATGATACTGTAAAGCATAAGCCATAAGTTAAATACATTTTATAATAGAAAAAACCATTTTAAATCTGTCAATATGTTCCATATTTTTGATGTTTTGCAAGCTATTACAAATTTCGAAATTTGCGTTTTCCAAAAAATCCTGACGTGATGGGAAAAAACTAATGTCATATTCGGAGTGAAAAAACACATAGGAATCAATAATCAGAAGTTTAAAAACATGAGCCATACAGGCCTGTGTCATCAGTGTCATCAGTGTGTCTGAATACTTTAAGATTTCACGAAGAAATATGACTAAATTGTAACATGGATATGAATATTATTAATAATAGTTAACAATGTTTATCCTAATCGAAGTGTATCGAGATAACTTTTCCTCCAAAAACGGGAAGGATGCAATGAGAAGAATAAAATCGTTCATTCTGCGTCAAAAAATGATTACTTTTCAAAGAAGCGCATCGACTTCTGGGAAATCTTGGGTAGTGGGCGTTAAACCGCTCCTTTGCAGAGGGTGGAAAGAATGCTTCCACTCTGGGGTCTCCAAGGTAACGGAATCGCTTCCCAAATATGCAGTCTTTTAATCTGATTGGATATTCGCAGCGGATGGAAAGTTTCGCTCTTTCCGCTGGCAACAGTTATTGCATTCCTACAACACTGTTTGGGGAATTTATATTTATTTCAGATTTCTTTTTAAGAATAGTTTTAGAGGATGTCTTGAAGCGCTGTCGGACAACAAATTAAAGAAATGTCTGCTTCATTAGGGAAATGGGAATCGGGGGAAAAAAGGCGTTTGTTTTTGAGTAGATAAAATCAGAAAGGTTTCTTGGAGAATTAATTTTTTTTTCAAAAATAAATAAATAAATAAAAGATGCTTAATTCACTCTTCTGAAACGTCTCACATTCGAATTGAAATAATTTCTCAATTTCCCTATTTGTACATTTATATTTAACCAGCCACCTTTTTCTACCAGCTAGTTCGCGATGAGTAATGCGTTCTAAAATTTTCCATTAAATCACATATTCATTAGCCTTGAAGTCATTCCAGGCATTGATTGGCCTGAAATTAATATTTTCGTTAAGATGATGGACGGACAGTTATAAAAGATTAAATTTAATTCAAATTCTAATTTAAACATTCGAAAAACGGGCTCCGACGTGCACATTCCCGACAACCAAAGTATACATGTAACAAATTTGGTAGCTATAGATCCCACGGTCTGGCCTGTAGAGTGCCAACACAAACACATTGAGCTTTATTATAAGTATAGATAAAAAATATATATGTTAATTTTTCTTTAAAATCAGTACAAAATTTAAGAAATAGTTAAAGTTAAAAGATTCAGTTATTAGTAGTTAAAGAGTCGGTACTTCTTGAGTTTAATGGTCTAATAATTTAGCGGTTATGCTTCCAAAATATTAAAAATGTCTTTTTCGGTGATGGGGCCAAATATTAAATACGTTTTTTTAAAGACAGCGAAAAAGGGAAAAAAATTATTGAATAAATGATACAGATATTGCAAACGATTATGGAAACCTTGACTTTGCATTTATATTTTTAGAAAATATCACATTTTATACTTCTTTTATTTTTTCCAGTCACGTGCTGAAAGTTGCATTTCTTTAGATTTAATTTGCGATGATAATTTTTTATTTTTTATTTAGAACTTCCGGCATTGTTTTCTTTTATTTTATTCCGTCACGTGCTAAAAAAATAGGGTTAAGATATTTGTTTAAAAATTCTTTAAAAGTAGAAGCTTAAGTTATACATTAAAACACTGATACCATTAGAAAGCTAATTTTTTAATCTTTAAACGGATGTAAAAATCATGTTTGTGCAGTAATATTTTCGGAAGTTATAGCGGAAAAACGTCGAAATTTCGCTTCAATTTTAATTCATTCAAATTCTAATTCAAAAAAAGGACTCCGAGGTGCACCTACAAGGTATACATGTACCAAATTTGGTAGCTGTAGGTCCAACGGTCTGGCCTGTAGAGCGCCAACACACACACACAGCTTTATTACAAGTATAGATTAAGTTTTTCTTTTTTATGTTTGAAGATGAAAATTTTAAATCGATTTTTTTGCATGCTTCTTGATTCTTTTTGATGCTTCATACCTTTGTGAGTGTGTACTAAATGACCTGAAGCTATTTTTATATCTTCGGAAGATCATTATCAATCGCCATCAATTCGATTTTATTTTCATAAAGCCAGTAGTGAATTCCCCCCCCCCCCTAAGCCGGCGTCTTGGCATAGTGGTAGCATTTCTTCCCCGTTATCTGGGCGTCCCGAGTCCTGGTTTGGGCATGGTTCTTATTCTGTGTTCTATCTGTGAGTTAAAATAATATGTATAAAAAGGTGTTGTGCAAGCGAATGTAAAGCATGAACAAGTCAAGTCGTACTCTTGGCCCTCGTTGGTGATACTGAACAAACAAGTGACGCTCATTTCGGCTTAAATCGCTGACAGCTTTCTGTCAGCGGGCTTGTAAGGTGCAATAAGTTACAACAACAAAAGCAAAAAATTTCAAATATCTAGTATTTAAAAATTTAAAATAAATGAATTTAAAATATTCATTAATGTTCAAAAATGGTTCATGTTAAAAATAGTGCCAAAATAGAGCCAAATGTTTTGTTCATATTTAAAATATTCATAATGAATGGTACATTAACAAAATGATGCTTCTTAGATCAGTTTTAACCTCGCATATTCATACAAGACGTTCTTTAAAATAAATGAGCTGGGATTAGTTTAGTTATATTATATTGACGTCCCGTTTTGGAGCAACACTAAGGCTATTTTAGGATGGACCTCGTCATTTTGAAACGAGGTCAAATGACGAGGACGACACCTGAACCGGCACCCCCCTCTCCACACCAGCTGGAGGACGTTTGGCCTGACAGATTGAACGTGCAAGAGACCCCCTTACACGACGGTTCTTCGATGGACTCGAATCTCGAACCTGCAACCCTCCGGTTCCATGCCGGACACAAGCATCCATTGACGCCCAAAATCAATGCAACCGATGAGGCTTTTCTTCGCTGATCAGAGAATCGGCGCTCCATTCGAAAAGCCCCTCTGTGAGAGAGCGAGAGGGTCGGACATCATTAAGAGATCCGTTTCCTGTTCGGAGCTCTTCCTTCAGAATTCCGTCAACGGAACAGGAGGGAGGCGCCGAGAGAACACCGAAAAGGTGGATCGAAACCCCCTAACTCAGAGAGCGAAAAGGCATTCATTGTTGTTATTGTGCTGAAGAGTTGAACCTTGCGAAGCTGTCAATGTAGGGCCGCAGCATTTTATGAAGTAATCTTGATTTTAAATAAAGAGAGACAAATGATATCGACCATCGCAAATTCCAAGTTATCTTGTGAGAACGTTATTATTTTTTCTTTCATTCAAATGATTCACCGGTTTGAAAGAATCACGAGACCTCTCTCTCTCTCTCTCTCTCTATATATATATATATATATATATATATACAACCATAAAATTATTAAAATAATTAAAACCCATTTCCTGGTCAACAAAAATGAAAACGAAACCAACTTGGTCTAAATGGAAAAGAAAACTCAATTCGGAATGAATCGCTAAAAGTTCAAAAAATGAAATAGAACCAATGAATGAAACAAATCCCAATTAATACAATTAATAATTATATAAACGAAACCAAAACCGGAATCGAAACTAAAAATTATTACCGATTCAAACAAGTTTAAGAATTAAATTTTTTT
>JAPMOQ010045445.1:0-13704 GCA_026543055.1 Argiope trifasciata
TAAATAAACGTCTGTGTTGTGTTCGTCAACTAAAGGACTGATCATTGCTCTGTGTGTTCATCATCTCTAACACCATACACAACCACTATATACTACGAGGTAAAAAGAACCCGACGGATTAATATAGAAAAATCCGTAACAGTATTTTTAAACAACGTATAAATTTTAATGAAAATTCTTTTACACAGAATCTTTATGAAATTAGAAATATATTTTTACTAAATATAGAGATTAAAACCTGAAAGATTTATTTTTATTTTTCAGATATTTGACAGCAATTCCAAGAAATAAATTCAACTGTTCTTGTTTATTAGATTTGCATTTCACTGTTCCACGATAATCACATGAACTTAATGCAAGGCTGACGTCATAAGATTCACAAAAGCCTTTTCTTTTCTGTTTGTTTCATCAAATTTCGCGTCCTATTTTGTCGAATATCCTAGCACTCTGGAAAAACAGAAATAAAATATCACTTAATTTCAACTCTTCTCTTAGCTAGGAAATGAAGCGGATCACTCAACCATGGCAGACAAAATTAAAAAGCCAATTCTCCAATGCACATGTGATTTATCTCAATATTTTGTTTGTCTCAATTTTAATCCTTTTAGATGAAAATAGAGGATTTTTGCACTCGAAATACCTTGTATTTACAATTATTAGTCGAATTAATGTCGAAGCTTAACTGTGAAGATCTATTGGTATAGAGAAAGAAGAGCATTAATAATATATTATTGTATTTTTTGAAAAGAAAAGTTATGATTTGAGCTGTAATCTTTCAAACTATTATAATCATGCTTGATGTGTGAATATACACATCAGATTATTGGTTTCTTTTTAAAGATAATAGCTAAATTCTTCAAGCTTTTGTTTAATATGGAAGTTTTAGTATGCCGGTATATTAAATAGCCATTATTTAGATTATTTTAAAGGGATTGACGAATTAGCATTGTTTGCACACTATAGCTTTAGTTGGGATTTCTTGCTCACAATTTGTAATTCAAAGACTTTTAAATTGCTTCAGAACCAAAATCATACCCGTTAAAATTTGAATTAAGGATATTAGCAAAAAAGATCTCATAAAAAAAGAGAATAAGATTTTAAACACTGCATTGTTTAATGTTTTCAATGATTTTAATAAATAAAATGCGAGAAATGTCAATACTATGTTATAAATTCCATAAAAAATTTCAGCGATTACTGCTATGGGAAAAGTTTTTACTGAAAATTTGGCGAATATGTTATAGAATTCAGTAATGCAGTAATCAACTTTTTTTAAAATGTATTGCTGCATTTTATACTTTTATGCGGGTGGCTTTAATTTCCTATATTATACAATATTTTACTAAAAAAGGGGAAAAAATCTTTTTAAATTATAACAACATATTGGAGAAGTAATTAACATTTTCAGCAGAAACATTTACCTTTTATTGGCTTAATAATTAGAAAATATATTTTAAATGTTTTCGATTTCCAAGAAAATGAAGAGGAAATGAGCTTATTTGAAATTTCAGAATTAACATTACTAGATTAAAACGATATATATATATATATATATATATATAATATGTGTGTGTGTGTGTGTGTGTGTGCGTGCGTGCAATATGCTGTGAGATATCTCCACAATGATGTTCTATAATGTATTGCGCCCAATATAGTGATGTTATTTTAAATATGAAATTTAACATTATGTGGTTAAATGTATTTAAGAGTAGAAATTCTAAATTGTCTAACTAGTTTATCTGTCAAAATTCATCTGTCACCATTTTTCTGTTTGAAACCGAAAAATGGAGAGGACTGAGATTTGACATGAACAAGAAAGAAATAGTGTAATAATTTACATTCAATGCAGGAAAAAGTAAACTGAACATAATTCGACAAAAAATGGAAATTTTATTTTGTCAGAAGAGAGATTAAGTTTCGTTTTAAAGTAAGAATTGTAAATTAAAAGGCATAGCAAATGACTTTAAAAAGAATAAAAATTTAACAGTTGCTGTTCCTTTCCACTGTGAAAAAAATAACCGGAAGATTAGGTTTTAATGGAATGAATAACAGCACAACTTATAATTAATTCCCAGAATAAATTAAATTAAGAGTTGCGGTGGGTGTGAGATTAAATAGCCAAAAGTAAGAAAAACCAGCAATAGATTCTTAATTCCTTAGAATCTGGAATTCTGATACTTCAGAAAAAAAAACAGAGAAAATCAGAGAAATCATTACAGAAATAAATGAGAATCTTGAAATAATTTTTCTTGCTTTTAAAAAGTGTACCTTAAAATAATTAAATGTTTTTAAATATTAGGGATATTTCATCAGGGTTTAAATTGAAATATGTATATGAGACCATATTCTGTACTAGCATAAAAACCCTTGATCTTAATGAACTTGATTTAATCAAAATAATGAAGCGAATAATTTTCTGTGTATGTTCTTGTAATTCAGTTCTAGTTTCAGGTGTATAATTCATAGGATATTTTGATAGGAATAACAATATATTATATTGTTACAAATCACTTGTATAATTTCTTCTTAAAATTTTTGTTTTATTTAAATAAATACTTAAATTATTTAATAAATAACTTAAATATTATTTATATTATTTTAATAAATAATTTAAGTGTTATTTAAAAAATACTAACACTTCTTAAAGCAATAAGAATTCTTTCTAAGAATAAGAATTCTTTAAAACCATTCTTGAAGCAAAATTAATGTCAAGAATGATAGTTCAATGACCCCACACCACTGAGACAAATTTTGTGATCATTTAAAGATAATAATTATTAGCAGAAAATAAAGGATATGGAAAACTAACGAATCTTGATTCTACCGAATCATTAATTCAGACAAAATATTCACAGGTCAAATTTATCATAAAATTCATAAATGATATAATATATACTTTCTTATGAAATAAAATTTTTGAATTCTGTACAAATGTGTATTCCAATAACGTTACACAATCTTATATAATATAATATTAGAAATAACAGTTTTCAAATGTTTCATATCAGAAAGCTTTGTTTTCATGCTTATTTTCAAAATCCCCCCAAAATTTAAAGAGTGAAAAAACGTAACACTAAATACTTTACTTTTAAAATTATATATAATTAATCTAAAGTGTTATACACTATTTAAACTGGTATGCCCCATATTTATGAAATTAAAAATTCATAAATGATATAATATATACTTTCTTATGAAATAAAATTTTTGAATTCTGTAAACATGTGTATTCCAATAACGTTACATAATCTTATATAATATTATATTAGAAAATATTATAAATGTGTTATAATTGTATCTCATTTTGTCATTTTTAAGACATGGTCATCTCTTGACGATTAGTTTGATTAAATTTTGATTCCACAAAAATGGCATAACTTCTTGGTGAATTTCATCAAAGAATTCGGCAAAAGATACCATAAACTATAAATCTAATATCAAAATAAATATGAACAAGTAGAATAAATAGATAAAAATAGAAAAAAAACATAGAATCATAGAAAAAATAGAATCCATATAAAAGAAACGAGAGAATCAACCAGTCCTAAGAATTATACAAATTTATCCAATTATTATTTGATATGAAAAATCATTATTTTTAAATTGTTATTTTTAATTTTTACTTCAATATCTGTAAGCCTTATCAATGACTTCCTGTTTGCAAAATGAAATATAGGCAGTACCACTTGTGTTCCCCCCCCCCTATTCATCATTTTTTTTCACATTGAATTTCAATAAATTGAACAAATTAGCACCTGATGTGTTTCTTGAAATATAAAGAATTGATGAATGAACAACTGGCACAGAAAAGCGGCTAGTACTTAATATAATAAATTTTAACCTTCATTACTATAAGTAGATAATAATTAAAATAAATTCATAATTTTTGATCAACTGATAAAATTATTCTTGCTTTAAAAGCAGTATAAGTATAATTATTTATTAATAAAAATATGAAGCACAATTCCTGTCTTAATAAAACTAAAAAGATAAAGAAAAAATGCAATTTAAATTTATTTGATATTCTATTAGTCGACACAATTCTAAAAAAAAAGATAACTTCATTTTCTGTCCTATTTCCAAACCTCCTTCAGAAAGGGCAGCCAAAACGAATTGGAAAATCCTTTCTTTGAGAGGTTTTCAACCTAAACTTAAATTCAAGAACAAAAAAACGTTGAAAAAACTCCAAAGAGATTTTAAAGAAAAATATCAGATTCAATACGTTCCAAAAATCTCATGTGCCAATAAATCCAAGGCGTCCGTTTTCTAAATCCTGAAGATAAATTTCAACCAGAGTCCAGCAGTAAAGCCGGTCAGATCTCTGGTGACAAGAAAAAATCGTCTCTAGGAAATCTCATTGTTTAGTGGCTCGGATATGATACTTTGATGTATTTTTCATCACTTTTTAAGTTACATCAGATGTGAGTATTCTGATATGAAAAAGTCTCCCTAAGTTTTTGGAAAAGAAAGAGTTATAAATTCTTATTACTAGTAAAATATGATAGGGTTATTATTTTCGGCATCCAGTTTACAGCAAACATAAAGTGCTTTGTTAGTAAATCTAAAAATGAATAATTACGTTTGAGAAAAATTAATAATTTAGTGGGAAGAAATTCATATTTAACTTTTAATAATTGAAAGTATTCAAGTTTCGACTTTCAACATGAGATTGATATCTGTACTTGTAGAATTTATATCCCCTAATATTACTTTGTTGTCTCTTATGTCATAGACAAGTTTAAGTAAGTTAGAGAGTTTCAGCTCTGGTTTCCCAGTAGCACCGTACAGGGCCAAGTGTACGATTTAGCTATTCATGCATTACATTCGCTTGCACAATCCTTTTTTTTCAGGGGGGCATTCACTCATCTCACAGATATAACAGATAAAGAACAACCATGCTCGAGCCCAGGATGCGTAGATCACAGGAAAGACATTCTAACCCTAAGCCAGAACGCCGGGAGCCAAAACAGTTACTTATTGTATGCATTTTTCTTTCTAAATCTATTACACCAAAGTAAGATAAGTTTAAAACAAAATAAAGCGATTCAGAAGGGGCATAATCAATTTCAACAATCAACAAGTGTTTTCAATCTTAACATATTAAGATTCAAAAACGCGTTACCCCTATGCCAAGACGTCGGCCTTAATATTATATAATTATGCGATATTACTATCAGAAATGAAAGTAATCTGAAATTATTTAAAATAAAATAAGAATATAAAATTGTTTTTTTTTCCTTAATAATTTTTGACGCAAATCTTTTACGTATATACTGTTTCTCTTCTTATAGTTTACCATTATTTTTGATCCACTCTTTATTTTCAAAGACAATTTATTTTTAGCTTCAATTTCAAAAAGAGGAACAGCTGAGCATTAAATAATTCCACCTTTCTGTTACCGCATATACTTTAATCTTAGACCATTTGCAGATCTGTACTAAATTGCAGATCTACAGACATGCACACTCAGACACATTTGAAATCAGGGACTCTCTTGGGACCAAGATATTGAATAAGAAATACTCATAGCAAATCATTACGTTCCAATAATTATTTTACATAGACAAGTATTTATTTTTGAAAATTGTAAATTACGAAATCGAATTCTTAATAAGATAAATTATTTTTAGAAATATCAAGGTTTGTCTCCTTGTAACTCGATATATGTAAAAATGATATCCTAATTTCAAACAGACGTTTTTGTCATTTTTTAAGGTATATTAAATACATTTTCTGTTCTGCTTTACTCTTGACGTTCCAATGTTTGGTTGCTCTTGGCTAAGCCAAAAACATAGTACTACACTTCAGTATTAAACACTAAAGTGACAAAAGTCATGGGATGACTGTTAATATCGTGTCGGTCCTCCTTTTACCCGGCGAAGTGCAATAACTCGACGTGTCATGGAGTCCACAAGTCATGGGAAGTCCTCTGCAGGAATATTGAGCCATGCTGTCTGTATAGACGTCCATAATTGTGAAAGTGTGGATGGTGCAGGAGTTTGGGCACGAACGCACCTTTCGATGATGTCCCATAAATGCTCGATGGGATTCATATCGGGTGGTCTAGGTGGCCAGATCATGTGCTGGAACTGTCCGGAATGTTCTTCAAACCAATCGCGAACAGTTCTGGCCTGGTGACATGGCGCATTGTCATCCATAAAAATCCCATCGTTGTGTGGGTACGTGAAGTCCATGAATGGCTGCAAGTGATCTGCAAGCAGCTGAACATAACCATTTCCAGTCAATGATCGGTTTAGTTGCACCAGAGGACCGAGTCCATGCCATGTAAAAACAGCCCACACCATTATGCAGCCACCACCAGCTTGAACAGTGCCTTGCTGACAGTTTGGGTCCATGGCTTCGTGGGGTCTGCGCCACACTCGAAATCTACCATCAGCTCGCAACAACTGAAATCGTGACTCATCTGACCACGCCACGGTTTTCCACTGGTCTAAGGACCAGTCGATATGCTCACGAGCCCAAGAGAGTCGCTACAGGCGATGTTGTGCTGTCAGTAAAGGCACTCGAGTTGGTCTTTTGCTGTCATAGCCCAAGGAAGACACATTTCGCCGCACAGTCCTATCGGACACGCCCCTCGTACGTCCCATATTGATTCCTGCAGTTATTTGACGAAGTGTTGCGTTTCTATTAACATTGTCCATTCTACACAGACGTCGGCGGTCTCGGTCGTTAAGTGCAGGTGGTCGCCCACTGCGCTGTCCATGATGGGATGTGATACCTGAAATTTCATACTCTCGGCACACTCTTGATACTGTGGATCTCAGAATGTTGAATTCACTAACGATATCCGCAATGGAATGACCCATGCGTCTAGCCCCATCTAACATTCCACGTTTGAAGTCTGTTACTTCTCGTCGTGCCGCCATAAATCACGAAAAACCTGTTCACATGAATAACTTGAACACAAATGAAAGCTCTCATAAACGAACTGCGCCTTTATACTTTTTCACTGCGATACTACTGCCGTCTGTATATTTGCATATTGCTATCCCATGAGTTTTGTCACTTCAGTGTAAATTCATATGTTAAATATCCGTAACAACATCGAAAATTCTCTCGGAAATGAACAACTGGGCTACATAGAATGAAGAAAGTGAAACAATGTCTTTAAATACTGACTTCTAATTCGGGTTTTAGGTTTTTAAACGTTATATATTGATAATAGCTTAGACAGTTAAAATATTCACTCAGAAATTATTAATTGGCCTAGATGGAATGAAAAAGTGATACAATGTCTTTAAGTATTAATTTTTAATTCATACCTTACGTTCTTAAACATTATCTATTTGATGACAGCAAAGACAGTAAAAATATGTTTGAACGATGATAAAATTGCTGTATATAATATTTGCTGTTTCTTTTTTCTTTCTAATGTTTTAAAATCAAGAAAAGGTTTTTTTGTAAGGTAGACGATTATTGTTTTCAGGAATTTTTGAATTTATAAAATTCTAAAGTGTCTGGCCTTTTAAAATTTATAAAAACTATTGGAAATAATCTTATTTTTTATGCATTACTTAGAGCAAAAATTAAGAAATGTTGGATAAAGGAAATGGATCAAAATTAAAGAAAGAAAACATAAAAAAGTGAAGAAATCAGGAAGAAACCTATGGAATGCAGCTGTAATCTGCTGTAAACTCACTCTTGAAATAAACAAGGATGCTTTGTTCTATCCCTTTTGAAATTAGCCCTGACAGTGATGATTTAATATAGGGAACACAATCTTTTCATGAATTATTTTTATATATGTAATCATTTCTTTCTTATTCCTAGATGCGTGGGCGTAAAACAACGAAATATAATTTCTTGTTTTTCTTATTTATTTTTACGCTCAAATATATATAACAATATGCATGGACACAGACATATATAACAGCACACACACAAACATACATAATAAAACACACACAAACATATATAACAAAACACACACATATAAACATATATAACAATGCACGCACAAACATATATAGCAACACACACACAAACACAAAAAAATGCATTATTTTAACACACAAACATACACAAAAACACGTCACACATATATAAGGACCAATACATTTAAATGTAAAAAATGGCAAGGTAAGTCATAATAATAAATACATTTAAATGTAGGAAATGTTGCTAACTATGAGTTAACGAATAATGCCTTTTGCCACTAACAGAGAGCGGGTGGTGCCTGCTTGCATCAGTTTCACATCGACACGTGTTTACAATAAAAAGACTTCAATGCATTTATCTCACATTTTAAACATACATATGGTTTAGAGCATATTACGACATATATGATCAGTATTATTTTTTACCATTTGAATAAGTATGCAAAGAAAAGAAATGAAAATAAAATAATTAAATGGTAAACAAAATTGCCAATAATGAAATCCCATAAACACTTTTAGTCTTATTGTTTTATTTATATCATCTATGTTCACTATTGATATTTATTATATGAATATGTATACAAGGAAAAAATACAAATAAAATAATTAAATGAAAAACAAAATTGCTAATAAAGAAATCACATAACATTTCTAGGCTTATTGTTTTATTTAGATAATCTATGTTCAATATTAATTTTTAGTTTATGAAAAAGTGTGTAAAGAATAATAAATACAAATAAAACAATTAAATGAAAAGGAATAGCATCAGTTTGATTGGTTTTAAACTCTTCTAAATATTTGGAAAAGGAATTTTATCTTAAATAAAGTTTTAAATGATATTGTTCTCCGGAGGAAATATATTTAGCAAATGAGCTCAGATAAGCTCTATAACAGAAGAAAAAAATCTGCAATGTTTTATGATTGAATATCCCTACTTTGCAGATATGTTAAAAGAAAAGAAAGCAAAGCGCATATTTAGTGTTCAGCGGAAACAAAAAAATATCGCTCAAATAAAAAGGATAGCGAAGTGGTATAGTAACTCATACTACATTTTTTATCGGCATGCCTGGATGTAAAGCTTTGAAAAGATGAGATTTGCGCATACAGCAGTACATATATATATTTTTTCTTTTGTAACATCAAACAGCAGTGTTTTAGTCCAGCATTTCGAAATAACTTTCACGAATCGAAGACATGTACTTCTGTAGGCTTTTGAATACTTGTAGGCTATATTTATGTTCGTATTTTTGCAGGACCTCACAATATACTGTTACGGATTCCCTATATCCTAAAATCCGTCGGGTTCTTTTTTTTTTATAGTGGTTGTGTAAGGTGTTAGATGATGATGACACACAATGATCAGTCCTTTAGTTGACGAACACAACACAGACGTTTATTTACAGGACGAGGACAGGACAGGACAAAGACGACAAATGTTCACAACACAACTATGTACAGGAGACAACTATTTACAGACGAGACGAACACACAGGACAGCACACTACAAATAGTAGGCAACAGGCAGAAATTCCGTAGTGACAATGCCCACAGCTCGGAGAGCGGCCAGACAGGATTCAGCCGGAGAGGGATCTTTATGGGATTCACTTTACACCACCAGGGTATCTCCAGAACAGGCTGAAACTATTCCGCTATCTTTTCTTGCCTTTGCTGTCGACTCACTACTTCGCACAACGTGACTACTCCTTAGTTTGGGACAGCTCCGTTCCCAACGACGACACAATGGGCTACGACGCACGCTTCGTCAGTATATGCCACACAACAGTCCTCCGTTCAGGACTCCTTGGTTCAAGACCTCTCTCTCTTAGGTCTTCTCGATAAATTCCAAAGCGCTACTTGTCTTCGTTGAACACTAGGCCGTTTAGTTTCGGCTTCTCTCCACTGCTGCACTTCGGCTTGACTCCACTTGATTCTTCCTCAGATGTCTTTTCCCTTTTCTCCGCTGTTCAGCTTCGCATTTATCCGACTCGATTAATTTGATTCACACTCAGTAACGAGATGGTTAACGGAGCGCCTAGCTCAACAGGTATGGGGCTTGATCTCCGTTACTGAAAAGAATGCATATTAGCCTGACTCTCAGTGGATGCCCTGACCAGCTACGATGTCATCTAATGGTGGAGAGATGTCTGCTGATGGAATGACACGCCGAGGAAAGAGAACTGCAGGTCAGTCGTGGTCGGAGGTGGAGGAGAATCAATGTCCAATCGTAAAGTCAGGATTCTGGAGCCAACTCCTGAGAGCCAATCAGAGGAGTTCAGCTGGGGTCGTGTTGAAGATGTCTCTGGGAGATGGAAATGGTCTACTTAGCCGCCTGCCTTATATATATATACCGGGGGTAGGCGGGGCTAACATCTTCTGGACCAATCAGGAGCTTTCTGCATATTTAATATTTAATTGAAAATTTAACGAGATTATATATATATATATATATATATATATATAACTAATACCAGTCATTGAACAAGGAATTTAAACATTTAATTGTTATTAGTGACTTCCACTGAACAGCAAGGATTTAAAGCTTTAATTTATTACTTGTGATTTCCGATGGACAACAAGGAGTTTAAACATTCAGTTGTTAATTACAATGAGCAGTAAGATTTTATTTATTTATTTTAGTTTTTAATAACCCTACTAATATGTTACATTATTCCCTTATGAACACCATGTATTGACTGCAAGTCATAAATATTTCGATACGTGCCAATCAACAGCAAATCCATCTTAAGCTCTATCTTTTCTTTAAACGATGTATTAATTTCCTAATTTTCTGTGTTTTCTATTGAGGAATTTTTATTTTTCCACGTCTTGTATTTCTTTTATATATTTACTCGAGTCTTCACATAAAAAGAGGGAATCTATCTTCCGTTTAAGCGAAGTGTAATTGACACAGATGGAAAAAACTTGTTCTATGCAGGGCTAAAAGACGGTCTTTACCAAAGAAAGAAGAGTTAAAAAAACATATCATCTATCTAGTACATGCTTGAAACTATTTGTTTATCCCCCGTTTATTCGGCTCTTTTACATTCTCTTTATTTTTTGTTGTCTGTTTTTGGTCTGTTGATTTACAATTCGAAGCAGGGTCTTTCATCCGTGTCATAGAAGATAATATATTAATCCTCTGTTTCGGCTTCTTGTACATCGATTAATAGACAGAAAAAGAGAAGAAACATTCTTCAGAAAATGAACTAAATGTCATATCTTTCTATGACAGAAAAAATAGGGAACCTAACTTGATGCTTTTTGTTAAGACTAACCATGGATGACATCTCCGGCTGTTTCCAATCTAGGGAAACATGTTAGTATTTTGGAAGATGTTTTATCCTAGAAAAAAGAAGGCTGGTTTAATTACTTCATGCATGTCGTTGATAGTTGCCCAAAAACATTGCTATATATCCGTACAATAATTTTGTAAAGGATGTCAGTTGACTCTTTATAGAATGATGGCACATGGAGAATTTAATTGTTCTTTCGTGTGCGGTTAAAAGAATAAAGATTATGTAGTTGCAACTCATTTGAAAGCTAGTTTTCTTGTTTATTAAGGAACTCTTCCCGTTTCTTGCTTCATTTTATTCTTTATAAACTTATTTAGTTTTTATGTTATTCTTTAAAGTCTTCTTCGCTTTTAATAGAACATTGATTGATTTTTTATCAATATTTAAATATTTTCATATCGAATTCAGATGCTACAAAATTCCGTATCTCTTTATGAGGAAAAAATGATACTTTGTCTGTAGGAAATATAACCCTCCATTTAACTGAATTAATACCAATTTTAGCTTACTATTTTACTAAAGTTAAAATTTAGTTCCTGTTTGATTTTTCTTTGCCTTTTGTTTGTTTATAGCGTTATGGTCGGCAATTGCTTGGAATTTTTATGCGTTTCATATTTTTGAAGTCATTTTCAATTTGTTTTGCCATTACTTCATTGCTTAAAGAGCGTACTTAACATTATCTAGCAGCTATTTTGACAGTATGTAAAATTCAAGTTTTTAAATTTTACCGGTATTTAACATATATAATAATTAGCGATATATATAGATATATGCTGTTGTTAAAGTTTTGTTTTCTTGTACAATGATATTTTTAGGAATTTAATTCAGCAATGCAAATATTTCAACTTAGATGTGGTTTGTATAGAGTCAAGACATGAATTGATTCGTGATGTGAATGGAATTAAGCTAGGCTAAGTTAGTACACATACGTAGTAAGGTAAGGCCATTCATGCGTATTGATAATCTATGTTCTCTGGTTTCAATACAGTACCATCTTCATAGGTTTATTATTAACATCCCAGCTGTAACTCCTGATATCACCTCTATTTAGCGTTTCATGATTTATGATAATTAGCCCACTAAATTTAAATATTTTATTGCTTTACAGATGAAATTCATAATTTTTTTTAATGAAAGATTTATAAATTAGTAATTTTGCATGAAATTGGCTGATATCAGTCAAAAATACTTTCAAAATTTCAGGAAAAATATAGATTTTGGTTTAAAGCTAAAAAAAGAAAAATTATAAAAGAAAACCATTTTAGTTTAGAAGTTACTGCATGTTTAGTTCAAACTTTGCAAATATGAAAAAATTATTTTATTTCAGAACTAAGAAGTGGGTTTTGTTTTTTATTTGGTACTTTGACTTTGAAGATAAAAAAAAAATTAATTTTTAGTTACATTTTAGTTACAATGAAAGCTGAAGCAATATTGGTATCTGTAAAAATTAACAAGTTTTTTATACTTTGGTTCAAGAAATATAGAACTAATTGCTAAAGTAATGTAATGAAATTCTTTTAAAAACTGAATTTCATTTTAATTTCCTTTTTTTAATTTATATATATATATATATATATAAAATACGAATGTAACTTTCCAAAAATTAATTGTAGAATCAAAATTCAAATAGTTTTACCAAATTAATTGTTCAGCAATTTAGAATATTGTATAGCGAAACATTCGTAATTCATACCGTCAAATTTTAAACACAGAAATGTAAAATAACATTGTCCAAGATTACCAGATTTAGATAATTTTAAATATCAAAATCTATTCATTCTTTAATGGAAACACATATATTTTTTTCTATTTTTTATGCAACACTTAACGAAAACACTCCTTTTCCATAATTTTTGAATATAATACCGTTATGAATTGAAGTATTTCTTAAGTATGACTTTTGTTTTTAAGATACTTTTCTCTAGTTTTTTTCACTTTTCGTACGACATACGCAAATATAGATCAGATGTTAAATAGCAAATGAAAAAATGAGTACTTCGTAGCACAGTAAAACGAAATCCAAAAACTAACTGAAATAAAGGATCAATTGATAAGAAAGAAACATGAAAGCTTTGACAGAAATAATATTTCTCCTTTGAAAGAAACAATGAAAGTCAAATGAAAATACCTTTGATCTTTGAAACGTATATAATATATAATATAATTTTCTCTTGCTTTTTAGTTTTATAACTGTATTAAAAGTATTTGTTGTATGAGAAATGTTTCATTGGTCTTTTCAACTCCATTAATCCCAACATTCAGTCCCATTCGAGTAGAATTTAATTAATAAGCCTCAATAGCGAAAGGTAATTTATGTCATTTGAAGTTCGTCAATAATGAAAATTTTATCATGGATTTTGTAAATGAAAAAAACCCAAAAGAATAGTAACTTTTTAAAAAGAATATAAATAAAAAAGTAAGATATTTTTCGTTTATTAGATAGTAAATAAAAATAAATAAATAAATGAATATCATCAACTAACTAAAATTCATTCATATTACTTAGCCTAATA
>JAPMOQ010045450.1:0-17795 GCA_026543055.1 Argiope trifasciata
AAAAATTTGCCATTGTACATTACCATTTATATAAACTCACTGAAAAATAATCAATATTCAAGCAAAACCCTTCTGAATATTAATACCATTTATACATATTAGCACGATCAACATCAGTTATCAAATGACTATTGAACTGATACATCATTTAAAAAAATTATCATAATCAAAATAATTCAATAAACAATGCCTTAAGAAAATGAAATGTAGTTATTTCGTGAAAAGATATAAAAAAATTATAAATATTTTGAAAATTACAGAAAAGAATATGGGATAAAAGCTTCAAACATGCTGATGTATGCTATTCTTTAATCTGAATAAATTCTAAGTACTAAATTAATTAATATTGGTCTTCCTAAAGCTGCTTGCCTCCGAATCCAATCAGAAGCTATCTTGAAGAATGATTATTGTGAATATTCGACCAAATCCAATCAGAAGCTATCTTGAGGAATGATTCTCTTGGATATTAGAACAAATCCAATCGGAAGCTGTCTTGAGGAGTGATTCTCTTGGATATTCGATCAAATCCAATCGGAAGCTGTCTTGAGGAATGATTCTCGAGAATATTCGATCAATTCCAATCGGAAGCTGTCTTGAAGAATGATTCTTGGGAATATTAGACCAAATACAATCGGAAGCTGTCTTGAAGAATGATTCTCTTGGATATTCGAACAAATCCAATCGGAAGCTGTCTTGAGGAATGATTCTCTTGGATATTCGAACAAATCCAATCGGAAGCTGTCTCGAGGAATGATTCTCTTGGATATTCGAACAAATCCAATCGGAAGTTGTCTCGAGGAATGATGCTCGTGAAAATTCGTCCAAATCCAATCAGCATCGAAGGATCATTTGAGTTTGATGTGCACCGAAGCTAAATGACGCATGGACAGTACTTCGATTGTTGTTGTCGTGTCCATGGAAACTCAAAAAGTGAGGAAAGAAAGTCCCAGTTATTGTCGAAGGCCCACTGCCGTCAGCTTTGGTGCCTGTACTGTAAAAGATCTTTCGAAGTGGGTGCATCTGTAGCAACCAGCCAAGCTTTAAGATATCTGCAGAGGTAGATGGCCTCTCGAAGATGTGCTTCGGTTTCAGCTGAGTTTCCGGGCAGCATTTGCAATAAACATAGTTTTTTGTCCCATCAAGAAAGATATTTATTCCCTAATAATGATTTGTTCCTAATCCTGCCAGTGTAGTTTTTTTCATTTCTAGTTCATTAATCTTAAAGCCTTATCACATGGTGAAATTTCGCCAGCACTTTTCCGTTTCTTCTCTCATAAACTGGTCAAGCAAGTTTCATAATCGAGGACTTTTTCGAACCAGCTCTAAAATATTGTCGGAAATAATGTCCGCAAACGAAATTCAACCAATCATGCGAAACTTTGAAGTGACGTCACTTTCGTTTGTTGACGGAAAGTGCCGAAGATATTTTGCCGTGTGATAAGGCCTTTAGAGGAAAGAGGTTTGTCATGGCCTCAGAGAGGTTGAACTTTTATGTGTTTGTCCGAGGTGGGTATTTTAATTCCCACCTGCCACCCATTGGGGAGCCACACCCCTATCTTCCGACTCGGGACGCTCCCTTTAGGGGTTACTGGTTCTCGCGAGGGAGTTCTTCGATTAAAAATAATTATAAGTCACGATGGAGTAGAAAGTAAGCAATTTTAAAAAATTGTTTGTATAAAGCTTGGAATAGTATTTAAAAGTCACTGTAACGTTCTCCTTTCCCCTTCATGATATGCGGCATTTCCAGCCAACTGTATCACCACATGTTATACCCTCCATTGTTAAATGCCTCCAGATTGCCATTTACCACTTCTTATCGCCGAGTGGTCGTCGCCTCTGGTCATTTTTGATGTCAGCTAAAGGACCACACGTGAGGTTCATCATTTAAGAGAAACTTATCGCACCTTCAAATAAGAGGAGGGTCAACCCATCTGGATGCCAAAGGTTTCTCATTATAAAGGGAATATCAATAACATGTGTTCCAGAGTGATCAGTTACGTGGACCCATCATTAACGGACATTTCCTGCTCGCCAGAGTGGAGTCACTAAGTGAGTGCATTTTACTGATCAACTATCTGGAGGTAAAGAGCTCAAGTGGACCAATGGAAAATGAGAAGGTGGGAATTGGACAGAGATAAAATATGGGGTTTTTGAAGAGAAAGAAAAAAAACTTAACCGAGTTTACTTAACTAACTTAACACAGTTAAAGCCGTGTTAACTAACAACCATTTAGTTTTTCTGGGGTCTTATTACTCCGAATTGATAGAGAACTCTTTTCACCATAACCTTCGACTGTTGTGTAAATATCATCCACTTCCAAATGGTGGCACTCAAATATTTTAACCTAGCTTTGAACAAGTTGTTCTAATGTATATATATGGCTGTGAATAAAAGAATTGTCTGAAATTCTACTCTTTTATTTGAACAATCTGGATCAAGACATAACAACATATTCTATAGAAAAGCATATGATTTAAAAATGGGAAAGTAAAACGCCTTCTCCACTGTCTCCTCGCTTTAGTTGGATCCATCTGCCGACGCACTACTGGCTACACCTCTCAGGACTCGATGCTGCTTCAAAAATTAACACTAAGACTCAGCACACAGGTCAGTTTAACAATGGCGTGGTCTCCACACAAGGCTTGTGCTACGCCGGACTGATCCAACTTTTCCGCCGTTGTTTCGTTATCCTCTTGATACACGACTCCGTTGATGATTGACTACAGTTGATTTCGGTCTCAGACAGCGTACTAGGTCAGGACGCGGGCGTGCTTAGAATTAAAACAGTATGTGCCATCCAGGACATATGAGGGACAAAAGAATTGGAGGAACTTGGTTATACATAGAATATCACCTATTATGAGACAAATAAGCAAAATAGCAGCACATTTTAAGTTACAAACACGTTATTTCTTTCGGGTCTGGTTGGTCTAATGCCACTTGGTCATATTAAGCCGAATGAAAAATAGCTCTTTCGAATGAAGGCAGAAGTGTGCGCCTTTCGTTGTGAACGAGCACCGTTGGCTTGAAAGGACGACTTTGCTCGAACACACATGACACGACCCTTTTTAGGGGGTGGTCAAACTCATTCATCCATCCGCAAGCCAGAATTTTAGATCCAAATCAGAGACCGACTCACCCTTGATTCAGAGGTATCATTTGCGATGGGAACTTGGAGGACGTATTGAACGTGCCCAAACTGCCATTAGTCAACACTGCCGAGACGAGAACAGAACTCGCGACCTTTCGTTTACGAGACTGGCACTCTACAAACCAGGCAACCTCGGCCCCTTAAAAAACAACGCATTTGGTGTAAAGACCACGCCCCCCCCCCCCTGTCTGTAGTGAGAATGACCGCAAGAATCTTTCAGATTTTTTACAGGGAGAGTAAATTAATTAATTTACAGATGAAGTGGAAATTAATTAATTTACAGATGAAGAGGAAATTAATCTTCTACAAGCAGGAAGCATTGATTCTTGTTAGAGGTGTTTTTAAATCTATATTTCATTTTTAAAAATAGAAAATTGATTATTACAAAAAAAATATTGGGTCAAACAAATCAGCAAGCAAATTTGAAAACACGAAAAAAAATTCTTAAATTAATGATTTAAAAAATAAATCGATATTTGATTTTATTTTGAATCAATCCGAGTACATTTTTTGTAGCACTGGGCAATGCGTTTTATAGCACAGCAGTGAATTCTTTCAATGGGCGACAATCAAGCTGATTGGACTGAATTGTGGTCTATGAAAAGCAGTCTATCCAATCGGCTTAAGTACACTCGAACTAACTTTGAAAACAGGCGCTAGGCCAAACTTCCTCCCCCTGGCGTGGTGTGGAAGTTTGGAGAGGAGGTGCCAGCTCAGATGTCGCTCTCGTCATCTGACAGCGGCTCAAAATGACGAAGTCCGTCCCAAAATAGCGATAGTGTTGCTTCAAAACGGGACGTTAGTAAAACTAAACTTGAAAATAAGCTAGAGCATTAGAGTTGCTACAAGTTAGCGCTTTAGATGACGTAACTACGGCGTGGGTTGGTTTTATTCTCTTTGTCCATCCTGTTTCCTTAAAGTGGCATAGAAGGGACATAGAGAAGGCATAGAAGAGATAATAGAGAAAGATTCCACTTGACAAACTGGGATTTACACAGATATTCCATTGAACCACCTGCGTTCAATTCATTTCAGAAGGTTAGAACTTTTTTAATGATTTTACTCCGCAAAAGGGTTGAATGTTAAAGCGTATCAAATCATTTACTGACCAACTTAGCTTTCTGGTAAATTGTATGCGGGCGCTAGTAAATAATTCACTGCAATTAATGAAGTAGTTGTAATTAAAATTAATTCAGAATCTAGGTGTATACATAAAATTTCTATTATGACAGAGATTATTTACAAATAATCAAGATTTAAATGCAGAAAATTCAACGTTCACAGCTGCCTCCTGGCATAGGGGTAGCCTATCTTCCCGGTGATCTGGACGCTCCGGATTCGAGTTTCAGTTCGGGCATGGTTGTTCTGTGTTTTCCCTGGGAGTTGCATGAATTTGCCCCCCCCCCCTGTAAAAAGGGGTAGTGCAAGCGGATGTGTGAGTCACCTCCCTTTGAGCTAGAAGTCAGACTTCTGCCCTCTGGATGCTCAGGGGTCTTTGCCCTCAGAAGGTACTGCACCCCCTTTCCATGGAAACATGACATCATCAACAACGGTCACAGGAAAAAGAATTCTATATGAACATACAACGAACAATTCCTTTCCGTGCTGAGATTACATCTGTAAACAAACCTAATGACGTCAGAAGAGAAATAAAGTTACCACAAAATAAATTTATAAATATTGATTACTTTTTAAAAAAAGACAATGAATAACGTAGAGGGTTAACTTCAAATCATATAAATGCAAGGCAAGTCTACTCTACTTTAACAGGGGATACGTTGCAATATGAACTCATTTCCTGAATTCGTTGTCAGGTTTTGACTTTATTTTTTGTACCGTTAGATATGTGCTTTCTTTAGGTAAGAACTCGGAACCATTGGGTCCGTAGCCATGTAACATAACAGCTAAACCAAAGTGCACACTCGTGTTCGGAAGCTGTTATCTGGCTTATGAACTTACCACAACATTACTCTCCCACCAATGTGTAGAAGGTGGGACAAATGATGCTATCACACCAAGTGTTTTTGGCGGGAGATGAACGTTTTAATCTTGCCAAGTGTTACGACTGGTGACGAACGTTTTTGTCGCCTTTTATGGCAACTTTTGTTATTCCTTAAGAGGGCAGCAAGAAGATTGCGTCAGCTGTATCAGAACCAAGGTCACTGTCACCGATGGGCATTCTTTAGGTTTGAACTCGGGTCCTTAGCCGAGTAACATAATCCCTAGACCAAAGTGTACAATCGTGTCCGGAAGTTATTATCTGGCTTATAGCTTACTCTCCTTCCAATAAGTTGGGGGGAGAGACGAATGATGCTATAGCACCAAATGTTTTGGGATGGGCGACGAACGTTTTAATTGCGCCAAGTATTACGGTGCGTGACGAAAGTTTTTGTCACCTTTTATGGGGACCTTTGCTACCAGCAGAGGGCGTCACAGAGGTTGCGTTTGTTAGCTCAGAACCAGGGTCACCAATGTGGATTCCTGAGGTTCGAACTCGGAACCATTGGGTCCGTAACCGTGTAACATAAACGCTAGACAAAAGTGTACACTCATGTCCAGAAGTTGTTGTCCGGCTTATGAACTTACCACCACAGACACATTTTTGTTTCATACCACCCCTATTTCGGAATTGTTAATTTAATTAAGGATTAAGACGAATTAGAATAAACAGAATAAATAAATTCTTGTCAGACTGAAATAGATGATTATGACAAATAAAGGATTGAATCACCTCATTCAAATCTTGATATTTATTTATGGCAGCGATTCAATGGCATCTAGAATATGAAAATATGATTTAAGGTATCCAACTTTCAAAGGAGAATTTTTAAAAATTTGGATTTTTTTTAAAACTATTTAAAAGTTTGTTTTTTGGATGTATTGTACACAAATTACTAAGAATACAACAAAATTATTTGAAAACATAATATATTTTGAGAAACAGGAGAATTTATAGTCAATTTCAATGAAATTGAACCAAAACGGTTAATACTCTACATAAAATTGCTATGCAGCAATCATATCGTTCTTTGTACACAAGTTATAGAATATAATAATGAATGAAATGAACCAAAATCCAAGAAAAATTTTTAGATGCAAAGAAGTGATGGTTAAAAAAATATGCATATTTACTTTTTTTCTATCAATTCACAGCTTAATTTTTCTAAAAACACCTATAAATCATAAAGTATTTCTCCAACAATAAAAATTTCGGTTCATTTCATTGACCATATTGTTTAAAACACGAGCTGAAATTTTTACGTAAATACCTCTATTAGTTTTTGAGATATCATGATGTTAATGGTGGTGAATATTTACTAAAATTAAAATTGAAGTTAAAGACAAATTTTAGCTGAAAAATATGTTTTGCTTATAATTTCTATGCATAATAGATTAGACATTCATTTTCCTAGTAAAAATAAACTGTTTTGGAAATAGGAAAGTCTGAACTACAAGAAGTAACGATAAAAAAAAAATCGCCAATGTGCTCAAAAACCAGTGCTTTTGTGCTGTCGGATTCCTTAAATACGAAGAATAGATTTTGGTGTCTATAGCTCTGAGATAACACGATGGAGCGTGTCTATAGAAACCCCCAAAACAGTTCCTATCTCCAAAGAAAAACAAGAGTACAATGTTCTGTTCTTTCAATGCGCCATCTGTTTGCGTTCAGACGAATCATCAGGAACTGTGGAAAGTTTTTAAATTTATAAATTGACAGTATAAAATATTTTATTGCTAACGATAAAATTTTTGTATTATAAGTTTATTATTTTGCATTATCAATATTTTTGTAGCATTAAAAATAATTATACCCATCTTTTTTAATTAAATTCAAGCACCTGTTAAAATTTTAGAGTTAGGGTAAGAAGTATCGCTACTAATAATTATGGATAAATAAATTTCTAAATCGGATGTATTTTCTTCTCCTGGTTCTCTATTAACACAAGATATTGAACAATGTCGTTTCGATATTTCCCAATATTCTGAATGCCAGCCGATATCATAAACATTATTGTTAGGCTAATGGATGCGAGATCACATTTAGCTGCATTTAAAAAATAGGTGACTGCGTTAAAAAGTCGACTTAGGGGGAGAAATTATGATTTAAAAAAATTTAATAAAATAATAATAATTTAATAAATATAATAAAAAATTAAATTAAATTAAAAACAATAATTTAATATAAAATTAATTTTAAATAATGTAATTAGTTAATAGTTAATAATATAATTCATTTTAATATTTTAAAAAAATTAATATTAATAATTAAAAATTATATTAAAATAATTAATTTAATAAATAATAAAAATTTAATAATAATATCAGTAAAATGATAATTTTTTATAAAATTTAATATATAATAAATGAATATATATATATATATATATATATTATAAATTAATGAATAATTAAAATATTGTAACGGATTTTCCTCTCCTAATCCGTCGGGTATTTTTTACTCGTATAGTGGGTGTGTACGGTTTGAGAAGATGATGATGACACAGACATAATGAT
This sequence comes from Argiope trifasciata, assembly GCA_026543055.1. Classification (NCBI taxonomy): domain Eukaryota; kingdom Metazoa; phylum Arthropoda; class Arachnida; order Araneae; family Araneidae; genus Argiope; species Argiope trifasciata. The sequence continues at coordinate 7,667 of JAPMOQ010045450.1, forward strand.
CAGTCCTTTAGTAGGCGACACAACACAGACGTTTATTTACAGGACGAAGACAGGACAGCACAAAGATGACACATATTTACCACACAACTATGTACAGGAATCAACGTATACAGCCGAGACGAACACACAGGACAGCGCACTGCGGATAGTAGCCTACAATTGCAACAGTAGTTCCACAGGCAGAAATTCCGTAGAGACAACGTCCACAGCTCACAAAGCAGCCAGACAGGATTCAGCATGAGAGGGAATCTTCAAGGGATTCTTTTCTACGCTCACGTAGGACTCTCCGGAACGGCCTGAAACTATTCTTCTGTCTCTTCTTGCCTTCACTGCCGACTCACTACTTATCACAACGGGACTACTCCTCAGTTCAGGACAGCTCCATTCCAGAAGACGACACAGGCTTGGTCAGAATACGGCAAACAGCTGTCCTCCGTTCAGGACTCCTCAGTTGAAAACCTCTCTATTTAGGTCTACTCGATCGATCACCGGCGTACTTCGTTCAGCTTCCAAGACCTCTCAGTTCAGGTCTTCTCGATTCAATTCCGCCGCGCTTCTTGTCTTCTTGATTGCACCAACTGACCGTTCAGTTTGTCTTCTCTCTTCAACACCGCAGACTGGCTGCCTTACATATAGCGGCGGGAGGTGGGGCTAACATCTTCTGGACCAATCAGGGGCATTCTGGATGTATATCGGCTCCTAATGGACGGATAGGGAAAATTCTTGATGTTTCGGGTATTATCCATTTTGTCACCAATGTCGCCGAATTCATTGCCAAGTTTGTTGCCAAGCCCTGGGAACTCTGACGTCACACCCATTCACTATTTAATTCAGATTACTATCAATCTGTCTTCCTTACGATGACAGTATTAGCGCGGGAAAGCAAAATTACATGTTTGTAACAATATAATTCAAAATTTTAATATTATTAAAAATTTAATATATAATAATTTTTTAAAAAATTTAATAAATATAATAAAAATAATATTTTTTAATAAATTTAATATTTATTATTATTGTTAATAAATATATATTATTATTAATAATATTTAATAATAATATATGTTACAAAAAATTTAATAAATGTAATTTTTTATATTTATTAAATTTAAAAATAATAATATTTATTAATATTAATAAATTAATAACATTTAATTTATTTAATAATGTTTGGACTTTTTCTGTATAAAATAGTTAGAATTTTGTTTATAAATCTATGTTTGGATATTTGCAATTTTTTAAAAAAATTCTAATCTTGGATAGAATTTTCTTACGGAAAACTCCATGAATTAAAATCTAAAGCATATTTTTTTTGTTCAAATTTGATGTAATAATTTCTAAATTTGTTCTACTGCTCCAGACCAAGGGAATAAATAATCTATTCATTTATAAATATTTCATGGTTGTTTCGGGACTTTACAATGTGAAAAAAATTGAAAATTTCGTGTTATTTATTAGTCAAACACAGATGTTCAAAAAATTGACAGATATATAGTTTATTTTTTAGTTAAGGAACTAGATCATATATTTTCAAAGATATTTGCAGAATTTTAAGCGAATCATTTGATAAACCTTCTAACTAGAAGATTCTTGGTCAACAAAATAAATAAATAAAACCCTAAATTTTCAATTTTCAAAAAGAAAAAACTTTTAATTGGTATAATTTGGTTTAATACATGACCTTTCAATCCTTTTTATTTAAATATTCATAAATATGCCTAGTTTTGAACTTTTTTCAAAAATTTTATCTATTTAAAAATTTTATTTTATTTTTTAAATCTAAATCCGGTATTGAAATTTTGAATTTTACATTTTCTTATATCTTGATTGTAAAAAGAGGATAAATATCAAGACTGTTGATTTTGAAGAAACATTTTTTTCATAGGACAATCATTCTCCACATCTCAGCTAGATTTAATAGTCTATCACCTTGCAACTGAAAAAAATTAAGACTCATACACTTCTCATATATAAAGAACTTTTTTAAAAATATTTAAGTTCAAATTTTTTGAATCTCGATTTTAAATAATTATTGATAGTAATATCTTCTGCTAGTTGTATTAATACTATAATAGAAGTTTAGTATTTTGCATGTATTGCAGAAACGATACAGTTGATTATCATGATGTCGTTTCCACGTTACCAAGAAAATGGGGATGGAATAGCTGCTGTAGGGAAAGACCCCTGAGCAACTAGAGGGCAGGAGTCTGACTTATAGCTGATAGGAAGATGACACACACATTCCCTTGTACAATCCCTGTCTTACAGGGGAGCATATTCCTACTCCTCACCGGAAGAACACAGATAAAGAACAACCATGCCCGAACCGGGACTTGAACTTGGGATGCCCAGATCACGGGGAAGGCGCGTTACCCCTGAGCCAAGACGTCCTTTTATACACTTTTCAGTAAAATATGTCATTACTATAACTTAGGGAATCTCGGATATCGATGATGATGTCGTGTCCGTGTTTCCACGGAAAGGGGGTGCAGTAGCTTCTGAGGGCAAAGACCCCTGAGCACCCAGAGGGCAGAAGTCTGACTTGTAGCTCAGATGAAGATGGCACACACATTCTCTTGCACAACCCCTTTTTACAGGGGGGCCGCCCATTCACACGCCTCACAGACAGAACACAGAGTAACAACCATGCCCGAACCGGGACTCGAACCCGGGACGCTCAGAACACGGGGAAGACACGCTACCCTTGTGCCAGGACGCCGGCTCGGATATCGATGGTCGAATAAATAAAACATCCCTTGTTAGAATAAAGGTTATAAATTCTAATTACTCAAGTATGCTGCGTATTAATACATTGTAAATATGGGTACAAGGTACTTGATAGATATTGAGAGATATTTAATTATTTTAATTGGTGTTTACGATTTAACTTGAGGAATATTTATAATTTTGAGGACTAAGTTGTTAAATACCCAAATAGTGCATGGAATAATACATTATCTCGTATTTTACAGTATTAGGTTAATATAATAAATGTCTTATGCTTTACACTACTTCATTGTTGGAAAATTATATTATACAGTATTGTTTCACTGAAATTTAGAATATTGTCTTATATTATTAAAATATACTATTTGTGATGGAAATAATTCAAAAGCATTAAGGCTATTTGTCCTACTGCTTCTCTGGAAATTATACAAACGTATTTATTCATATCGTTGTTAGAATGCCTGGTTTTAATAAAATCAGTATAATTTATTTTTTCCTTTTGAAGTGCATAATAATAGCCAATCAGAAAGGAAGAAAATATCACTTTATTTTAGGATTAATACTAAAATTTTGTTTCTCATTGGCAGTTATTAAAGAACCAAATTTTTATGGCTACTGATATTGTAGGAAATCCATGAGTGTATATTATTTCTTGTATAAAATAGGATTTTAAATATATCTTGCAGCTTCCATCAGCGTTTCAGGGCATCAGCTGGAAAAATTATTTTTAATAACTTCTACTTTTCGTCTTCGTATTGTTGTTTGGCAACATTGGTTGTTGTTGGAAGAATAATGTAAATATTGTGAAATGATACAACTTTTTTTCTTATTTATTTTTAATGAACACTGAACTATACAGATGATTAATTTAGATTGATATTAAGGTAAATATTTTTGAAACCCCTATTGGTTATATTAATTACAAATATAAAGTGTAATATCTCAATACATTCTAGCAATGGTTCATTTTCGAATCTGAAAATATTGCTTTTAGAATTTTAAATTCATTTGCTTTACAATTTATAGAAAAATTATATTTTACTTACATTTCATTTTTATCCGTTTTAATTATCATCACCTTCCTTCTTTTCTTACGTTTTACCTACCTTAATTAATAATTTCTATTACCCTTTTGTAAGGATGTAAGTTTTTAATTTCATTTTTGTATCATTATTATTAAAGGAGTTTCATTCTATCCGCACAGTTCTGTAGAACGACAATTTAGCTCTTAAATTAAAACAGACAAGCTTAATTATATACCAATACTAAACACCATCTTATTAAATCTCTTATTATTTCATATATTTGAACAAATATTACTATTTCATTAATTGAAAATATTTTATATCTGATAATGAAACCACTAACCTTGTTATCTCTCTTATAGAATGTCAATTATATTATATTGCATTGTATATTAATGCTATAAATACTTTAGTGTATAGTCATTTTTTAAATTGATACTTAATAAATAAAATACTAATTGAAAAAAAAAGATGTGTAGCTTTAATTTGTAAAAACAAACAAACAAACAAAGCTGCAAAAAGAAATACTTGGCTTGATTTTTAGTGCAAATATTTTTGCTGAAAACTTACAACATACTTTACTTCATTCTCAGTACTGATGAGAATATTAATCTAATTCAGATATTTCTTTTTAGATATATAAATTTTTTAATGCTATAGTGTTGAACAGATTTCATTCTTGGTTATTTTTTATAACAATTAATACAATTTTAAATTTACGTAAATGTAAATAGCTTTTTATGCAATTAAAAAATATTTAGAATGTATAAGTATTCATAGTCTTTTCAAAATAATTCACTTAATAAATTTATTCACTATAAATGAACATTAAAATATTATATTTATTAATTCAGATTCTTATCTAAATCATAATTGTTAATGTTGATATTATTTATCTGTTGTAACTCAGTATTTTGATTATATGAAAGTATGAAGTAAAATGTATATATGTATATGTTAAAGAATTATGTCTGGTGAAAGTATGTATTAATATCTGTTCTATTCACGATAATTCAGGTCAGGAAAAGGAAAACTGTTTTGGAATTAGAAAAGTCTGAACTTCAAGAAATAATAATAATAATTACTCATTGTGGTCTATAAACAGTGTTTTTAACGTAGTCAGATACCTTAAATAATCTTTATAAGCTTGAAAAATAAATAGGAAGTTTTAGGTATAAGATATACAAACAAAAATCCAATTTTGATGACGTAGTTTGATAGGAAGTAGTAATTGTATTTTTCATTTTGAAATACTTGTTTGTTATATTATAAAGATAATGCTAGAATTTACTAAAGAAATATTTAATTAATTCTATAATCAAATTACAGAAAATAACCAAATTTAAAGATTATATAACACATTCTTTTAACCTTTTCTTATTTAGTGATAAGCAGAATAACAACAACAACGATGAATGGTATCAGCAATTAATATACATAAGAAATATGTTCGAGGAATAAAAATGGAATTTTCTACAATATTAATTATTAATTTTGTGCAATGTTGTAATTTGGTTTCCTATTATTTTCTTTATTATTGTTGCAGCTTCATATAAAGTGTAGAAGTGGTACAATATTATATACATTTTTAAATTTCAAATAGTATCCAATGATAGTTGTGTAGCAAGCAAAGTTTTAATTATACAAAATTCTGAAAGCTGTATTTATATATTTTTTTACTCTTGTAAACATAGTATATTTTGTTACGGGAATTGTTTCTTTTTCTCTTTCTGTCAAAAAATCTGGTTTTCAGATCTGAATCTTTTTATTTTAAAAATAATTTCATTACACTTTTCTGAAATTTTATTTCATATATTATACAGGGTGATTCAAAATATTTATAAGCATGTAAACTGGCTGTACAGAAACAAAACTTTTATGAAAACAATATTATTAATAATAATAGCATATAGAGGTATCAGGTATATCATTTAAAGCTTAGATATGTTTATTAATTTGTTTGAAACTATACAAGGGTTATTTTGGGACACATTTTGTAATTTTGAACTAAGATAAGATAATAAGGATCATAAGGTGTCTTCCCATTTTTAAATTGGCACCAGAAATATATACATATTTGATTTGAATGTACCACCATCAAGCCTGAATTTAATGGTAATTTATTTGGTTGCAGCTGTTCGAGATTGTTAATTGAACATATATTGAGAAAATCAAGATATTTTATAGATTATGCACTTGAAAAAAAGATTAATTAAATTTTCTTAAAGTAGGATTAAGGTATAAAAAGCTAATTATTTTTATTAATAAAAAATTCATTTTTGGAGCTTTTAGTATGGCTGACATACTTGTTAGGAAAGAGATATAACTTGAATTTTTGAGAAAGTGTAGTATTCAACATTGTTGATATTTTGCATATGTCTGGCAAGAAATTTCCACATTTCTTGATTCATTTTAGGTTATTTACCATGTATTATACATTTATTTTGAAATATATATAGCACATTTAAAAGATGTATTCCTTTTTGGCATTTGCTTTCATAGGTTTTATTCGTGATTGAATATAATATGAATTACCTTCCATGTTGTTTGAATGTCCTGAGCATTATCTGAATAAGTGATTTATATTTAGAATTTTCTTTTTCCCCAAAAGAAGAATTTATTGAAATTTTAGCTATTGCCATGCATGAAAATAAAATAATTTAATTTGTTATGTGTATGGTATCATATACTTTTGAGAAGAATATTTTTAATGGAATATTATTCATTAATTTAGTGAAGAATTTAAGAGCATCATGTGTTTCTAGCAATGTAAGGGAAAAGTTTTTATTTTCATTTGAAAGTATAACGTTACCATCTTAATTTTCCTTGTGGTAGCAATATGAATCACTTTGCAAATCATTTTGATAGTCTTAAGTTATCTGGTACTTTTCCATTATACCGGCACAAATCTTGCCAAGCAAACTTTTTGGCAACAGCACTTAGTCACCATTTTGGCGCAGGGGACAAAATGGCCACGGCTTTCTTTAAAAATGTAGCAGCAAAAGGTTAAACCAGCAGCAATATTCCGTTTGGTGTTGATTGCATCATTATTGGCAATTTTTCGCCTATGCCGGTTTAATGGTAAAGTACCGAATATCTTAATAAATATATTTACAACCTTTCTTTTTTTTTGAAGAATAAGTAAAATTTCTGCTGTTGCCATGTATTAAAATAAAATAATTTAACTATGTATTTGTATGATTATATACAATTTTGTGGAATATGTTTCATTAATTTAGTAAATGATTTAAGAGCATCATGTTTCTTTAGATATGTAACTGATAAATGTTTCTTTTCTTTTGAAAATATAGCTTGCCGTCCTGATTCTTGTGGCAGCTAAGCAGCAAGATGCAAAATTCTACTCAAGGCATCCAGTACAAAAATGTGGATTTCTGTTTCCAAGAAAACAGAATCTGTTTGCCTTTTACCACTTGTATTCGTGATGGTGTAATTTTACTAAATCTAACAACGGGCACTGGAAATGCTCTTGACTTGATGAAGAAACAGTTAAATAACCAACCACCTGCCATTAAGATAGATGAAATAGTTGAAAATAAAAAACCTAAAGTTGAAAAACCTTTGCCTATTCCTTTTAAACCAGGTACATTTTTTTTTAAAGATATTTGTGTTATCTTGGATAATTTGAGTGATAAATCATGAAAGATCTCAACCTTAATACTATTTCAATTTGTTTCCAAAAAGCAATAAATTAGTAAAAAACATTTTTATTTCATATTTAATGAATTCTGTTTGGTTTTTGAATTGCAATATAAGTCTTTGATTGATGATTTCATACCACTGCCATTCGTAAAACATGTTCAAGTTATGTATTTTACCTTTCAGATTTACAAAAATGCCAAATGTAGACCACATTCATTTTGTTAAATGATTTTCTAAATATTTTATTTCCGAATAGTTCTGAGAAAAATACTGTAGCAGAGTAACAAGCATGAATGGTATACAATTTATAAATGTTATTTTTTGTGCTCCTCAAATCTTTATTATTGTTATTTTTTGCTTTAAAAGCAAATATATATATAACAACCAAAAACACATTAAAATAATTAAAGCCCATTACCTGAGTCAACAAAATGAAAACAAAACTAATTAGGTTGAAATCGAAATTAAAATTTAATTTGGAATTAAACGCTAAAAGTTCACAAACATGAAAAGTAAACAAAATAGCACCTATTAATGAGAAAAATCTAAACTAATATAATTAATCTATTAGTTGTAGTTTTGATTCGGTTGTGTTCTTTTTTGCTTGGCTTGTTTTGTTAATTTATATATACACACAGACACATTCCAACTTTGGACCAAGAAAATGCATTATGTCATTGTAATTCTAATTGTATATACTATGTGTTTAGGAAAGAAAAAAAAAGTTGTTAATTAAATATATGTACTTTTGTATTATGTCTTTGATATAGACCTTTTTGGTAAACCTGTCAAATTTTGATATTCTAGCATGGTAGCTAAATTATTGCTGAATTTCCAATAAAAACAATTTGATCAATAAAATTACAACTTTATTTCAACATTTATTTGGTATGTTTTTTCTTACATTAAAAATGCAATTATGTGTTGTTTTTTTTTGTTTCGTTTTGTTTTGGAAAATTTGTCTTACTATTATTCTTTAAACCTATGTATAAGTTTTTGAATAAGGTCCAAAAAATTTCTGGAATTCAATTTCTTAAAATAACAAATATTGATTTAAAAAAAATATTTTTATTAGACAAGACTTTTAGTTCAAATATGTAAAACTGCATATTCATTTTTTTTTTATTTTTATTATCACTAAGGCAGTAAGTATACAATACCAGCTCTATATTGTAAATTTCAAGTCTCCCTTTTTTAAAGCATAGGTTACTACATTTATAACTGCTTTCACAGAAATAATACAGTTCCTGTAAAGGTAAATAAGGTGATCTAACCTGCAAATATGTGTTGCTAGAAAAAAAAACTTATTTACTTTGGAATATCTGTACTTCTATCATAGATCCTCAAAATTCTTTGAAATCACTGCATTTAAAAATATGCTAGGTAAAGCTGTTTGATTGGTCAGATTTGTTGTGTTCTCAGTGGTATTTAAAATTTGATTTCTTTTTTAGGATACAAGAAAGCAGTTTTAATATATTCTCCAAACTGTTTACATAAATTGTGTCAAAAAGTAATGCACCAAATACAATCTAATAAGCTTGACAGTTATTTTCATATTGAAGATTTTATAAGAATTGTTCCACCATTAAATATTTAGAAGACTTGGATTAAAAATGGTGTTATTTTTTTTTTTTTTTTTTTTTTTTTTGGAAAATTTGTCTTACTATTATTCTTTAAACTTATGTATAAGTTTTTGAATAAGGTCCAAAAAATTTTATAAATAAAAATTTAAATAAATTTTTATTTATAAAAATTTATTTAAAGTATAAACAACATTAGGGCTCATTTGAGTTTTAAAAAATAATTAGAAAAGTTAATGAAGCTGTAATAAGCCTCAAAATTCCTTTATTTGTGTGATATTATTAGTATTTTTACTTTTCCCTTGTGTGCCATTTCCACACTTTAAAAAGTTAAGCCGGATTTTTGGCATAAAATTTGGTTATTTTAAATTACTTTCCAAGATTAAATTTTAATAAAATTCTTAAAATTCAAATTCTTATTTGGATAAATAAAGTTAAACCTGATTTTTGGCAAAAAATTTGGTCGTTTTAAAATTACTGCCCAAGATTAAATTTTAATAAAATTCTTAAAATTTAAATTCATATTTGATAATTAACTATGATATTAATCTTTTTAATGCACTCACCTTGAGAGTTAATGGTTTGTAGTATTCACCAATCTATCTTTTTATTGCCTTATTATAGCAATGGTTGTTTCTGATCAGTTTGGTAATTTTTTTAGGCATAATTTAGTTAAAACTTTCAATAACTAGGTATTGCTTTGTTCAAAATTATTCAATCATTAATTAATTAATTTACTATTAAAATGTTGTTCTTTTTTTTTTTTTTTTTTTAAAAAATTAAAGCATTTATGAATGATGGCAATACATAATTTTATTTATTTCATTAAAAAAACTTTGTTTCTGAACTCCATATAAATTTCAAGAAATTTTTGAAATTTATATGTATTTTTTATACAGTGTGTCTGAATTCCATCAATAAATTTGGAGAAGAATTATAAAACATCAATAGGAATTAGAATCACGTAGAAGAGCAGATTCACAGATGAATAGGTAGAGATGTTAGCAAACTGTTGAGGTTACTGTACTCTAGTTTCTCATTCTGGCCTAATAGAATTAATTGATCATAAATAATTTTATTAATGCTGATAATCTTTTTGAAAATGTTCAATCCATGCAGTGGAGGTATAATTGAGCA
>JAPMOQ010045457.1:0-13981 GCA_026543055.1 Argiope trifasciata
AGAAGATGTTGTTTTCCTAAGCAAATATTTCATCACAATAAAATAAACTTTGCCATTTCAATATATCCTTTTACAGGAATATTATACAATATTTCCTAAGTATTTTAAAAGGATATAATATGTATTTATATTTTGAATACAGGATAAAAATATAAAAATTAATTATGTTATAACCGAATTAAGAATAATAAAATGTGAAAAAGAAATTATGGTTGAGAAGATATTTCTCCTTAGTTAATAATCCATCAATAAAAATAATTTAAACATTTAAATATATCATATTTTTAGGAACATTATACAATATTTTCTAATTATTTTAAAAGTGTATATTTATATTTTGGTAGTAATATATGTAAAGCTTCAGAAGCATTGCTGTCACAATCAATTTGAAAATAATAAAAAGTAAAAATAATTTTATGAGCAATTTTATTATTTTCTCCCTGAGTAAATTATTCATCATAATTTTAAAATTCGATTTATCAAGGTTATTAAAATGGTCGCTAATAGGTGCTAGTTATTTTCCTACCTCTAATAATAAAATATTACTCAAATGCAAGATAATGCGAAGACGAGATTTTCTCGTCAGAATGTTAATCTCAGAACAATGTTGGTTTCTAAATTTATGTCTGTAGGATCTGAGAAAAAAATCATAAATCATTTTCCTAAGCTACAAAGGTATTTTTTCATCACTTTTGAAACTTTCTACCATAAGTAAAGTAACAGAAAAGTTCTCTTGGTAACGATTTAGACAAAGAAGTTCATGGTTTATCATCTGTTCCATTTGCATCGTTTCGTGATTTATCAGTTGTGTCTCTTTCTCTTTGAAAAAAAAAAAGAAACACCACAATTTTATCTGATTATTTCAGTAAACAAACTACTAAAAATTTAACACTAATGACGAATAACAATTACATCAATAAATATCATAACTGTCTAAGTATTCTTTCTTTTGTCAAAATTTGAAATTGATTAGCATAAATGCATTTTGTCTGAAATTTATTCTTACAAACTACCTTATGTGAAATCTTATAAATTTTCTTGCATACATTCGAATTAAGTTTACTCCACCCCTACACGTGTGCAAAATTAAGGATCATAACTATGGCAGCAAATACCTAGCATGGCATTAGCGAAAGATAATTATGAAATAAAGGATCGGATATTTAAAATATTTATTGAATATTTCGTGTGTATTAGAAATTTAAAAATATTTTAATAGTTAGAATAAAACCATAATTTTGCATGGAACTACATTTGTAACCACGTTATTACAGTCTGCATCTTTATAAATCATTACATTTGCAATGCATGCAAAAGTACAGACCGATAGAACGTCTACCGTTTGACATATTTGGCTTCAAATTTCATTTATATATTTTAGATTCTAAATATGTTAAGTGAAAGTTATTTTTGCTAGTAGGAGTTAATTAACGGTCAGACAGACAATCTTCCCAAAATGGATTTCTTTCAAAATTTGGTTGAAAATAAATTGAAATTAATTTATAAATAACTTATTAGTTCAAATATTAAATTTCTTCTGTGTAGAAGTAATATTCCTTTAGCATCTCTCTCTTTCTGTGTAATAATCTTCAGATTAATAAAAAATTACATTTTGTGAAGGTTGATGCTTATTTCAACAAATTATTTTTATATAGCGTCTTCAAACTCTTTGATTTGTAATTCTGTAAAGGTTTTGATATGCATTATTATCTGTTACATTTTTTTATTATAGAATTTTTATTTTGCCTTACAGTATTGAATCTTTTTTTCAATTTTGTCCATTAATTTCTGCACCATCGTGTTTCAAACGGTTTCATTTCAGGTTATATGTTTATATATATATATATATATATATGCTGATATATAAATGTGTATATTAATAAATTTATCTTTCAAAATCTGTTCTTAAATTTTACTTCTTGTTTGCGGAGCTAAAATCTGTTTTAGTGCCATTACATATCTTTAATAGCAAACCAACGAAAATGGTATTTAGTTAGTTTCTTTTGGAATATCGAGATTAAAATTTGCATAGATACATTTACTTACTAACTATGATAAGCTTCTCATTGTTTTTAACCGATAATTTTCGCATCTTTTTATTTATTTTTACATTATCTAGCAACAGAGAAACTAAACTTCCCAAAACATTTCTATTAAGAGTCCACCAGGATAAAGTTCACTTAATATAATTGGACCGGAAGAAATTTAGAATCCTCTTGCAGTTTTAATTTTTCAGTATCATCTTCTTAAATCATTTTACATTTTTTTAAAGCTTAAAAGTCAGGAAAAGAATTTGTGTCATTCGTTTATGTTTTGTAATTGATAAAGTTAAAATATTAAAAACAAGCCCACCCTAATTTATCTGTTCAAGGGCACTTAAAACTTTATGTATATATCAATTTAATGTTATAGTGATATTTTATTTATATGAAACTACAGCTGGCATAGTTCTAGATGAGTATATTTTCTTTTGAAAAATTGTCATATTTTTCGTTTATCCAATAGTTTATTAACTAATCTCGTAAAAAATTAGCATACATATTATGTTTTGTCTTTTCTAAACTATCTAAATACGAAACATCTTCTGCATACTTTATTGTTACAGTTACTTTAATCTATTCAGTATTTTTTGAATAAATATTAATGACACCATGGATAATTTATGAAAGTGTTCTATATTAATTAGCTAATGATGAAGAACATTAATTCTTATTTTTCGAAGCATTAAAGAGCTTTACAATTTATTTTCAGAAGAATTCACATTTAGAATGCCATTTCGAAGAAACTAAACTATTCTATTCTAAAATGCCTCAATTTATTTTATCTATATTGTTCAATACTTTTATAATAATTGAAACATTATTATTTTTCGCAATAAACAAAAATATAATGCGGGTATTTATTTGAATGTCTTAAAAGAGATATCTTAACACATCTAATTTTATGGAGAAAGAAATACTTTGTTCCGAATGTTTCAACAAATGTTCTTAATTTGCATGATTCCCTAGTATCTTCAATTAAAAATGGAAAAAATAAAACATTTGGAAAATCGATTGCTGAAGTAGCTTGTTCGAATGAAAATAAATCGTGACTTTTTATCAAATGAATCTTATTAACTTTATTTGTTTCGTACAGTAGTTGAGAAATTGTTTAATATTTTTATATTTATACAGATGAAATATTTTTTATTTAGTTTCGAAATCAGTATAATAATATGCTGTAATATACAGAGTATTTCAAAACCCATTGGCAAAAATTTAAGGAATAGTAGAAAACATCTAAATTAGAAATTTTCACTATACAGTGCATGATGGGTGGACGGCAAGTGATTAACCACAAGATGGCGCTGTAATGGGAAGCATAAAGCGCCAGTTTTCATAAATACTGTCTTTTCTACAGCAAATTTCCGATGATATGGTGACATACGGTAATAAAAAAAAGTGGACATGCACTTTATGTATGGTATGGCTTGTGGGAATGCTTTAGAGGACGCAAGACGGCACATGTAGTGTTTCCCTAGAAGACCCTTTAGATGGATGGGCCTGGGAGGCCCACACCTTGGCAAGCACGTTCACCCGATTTTTCTTGTCTTTTTCCTATGGGGCCATTTGAAAAAACTACAAAGAGGACCTAGAAGCCAAGAAGAGGTCTCCGAAGAGTATCTAGTTGCCAGGATTTCTGCTAGTGCCATGAGGGAAATACAGGATGCTTTAGAAAAAGTGCGCCCCTCACTATGTCGCAGGTATAACGCCTACATAGCAGCTGGCACATTCTGCAGTTTTACCATATAATTTGTCAATAAAACTTTTTAGTACCTCCACCATCCGATTGGTCATTTGATCTTTCCTGTGACAGTAACATATAACTCTTAGCAGTTTACTGCTTGCTCTCCATCCTTCCATTGTTTGGTGACAATCACATGTTGTATTCTATCACTCCTTAAATGTTTATCTATGAGTTTTAAAACAGCCAGAATTAAGTAAAATTTGACAATTCTATTTCAGAAGATATCTGGACTAGGCATTGATATTTAACTATTTTAATTATTTTTAAAATCGAAGTAATGGATACAATAAATTGAATTAGTGCAAATGCTTTCCGAGTTGAATTTTCTTATTAAAAATTGTAAAAAACTTATATTCATTTTTCATTGATGTTAAATGGGAAATATGAAATACTTCCTAATAATAATTCACCTATAATACCTATAATACTTCATGTTAGAATTATATTTTTGACTCAAGTCAGAAATTATCAGCTTTTGACTTCTAATTTCGATAAAAATTATGCGAACACGAAAACCTGAAAAGACAAATAGGGCAGACAGACAGATGGATTGAAAGGCTCAATAACCGAAAATAGCATGGTGTTTTAGGAATGATAAATTGATTTCCAATGCAAAATATCTATTTTCCTAGTATTTTGTAGCCCCACATGATGCATAATTTAAATACTTTTTTCAAATTTAATTACAATCAATAAACCAATTTCGTTATTGAGATTTAAATAAATTATGTCAAAGGAAATATTATTAAAGAACTAAATTAATCTCAAGATATCTATTTGTGTTCTAAGATATAATAGACACTTTGAAAACAGGCAGGAAAGTATTTTTAATAATGATATTTATTAAATTAAGAAAATGCTGAAAGAGTTAATTTAAATCTTGACGCTTCGAATTACCTATCATTTTTCCTAAGATACAAATAAGTTCACATATAACTGTTTAATTGCTATGATGATTTAAGCATTTGTTAAATAAATAGACATAATTTTGATTCACATTTTCAACAACTTTGTAAGATGGAGTTTTGTAGTTTCCCATCAGTCTAGAATTTTTTTTAAAAATTCCATACTAGAAAAATATTCCATTTTAGATTTTTAAGGAAAGAATACTAAATAGGATTGTCTAAGCATAGGATTGTCTATAGTTTTGATAAGCTTTAGCTTGGCTAGGGGTAAGATGGCCAGCTTTCAATTTCTTAGGATTTCTTCTCATCAATCTGAAAGTGGAGAAATTCCGTTTCCAGAAGAAAGGAAGAATGTTCCACTAGATTTCTTGGAAGGAAGGAATATGGTGTAGAATTCCTAGACATTCAACCTTACGAAGTTACAGTTTTAACAAGCTGACCGGCTCGCATATTGTCCAGGACTGCTCCTCATCAATATGGAAGCAACGAAATTCCAAGTCCAGAGGAGTGTTCCGGTGGCCTTTTTAATGAAAGAATATAGAGCAGAAATGTTTAAATATTTAATTGTCTGAAATTGTAGTTTTGACTAGTTGGCCAACTAGTATAATCCCTGGGATTACTCCTGATCATTCTAAAAATGAAGAAATTCCGATTCCAGAAATCTGATCTAGTGGGTTACTTTTTAGGAAAGAATGCAGAACGGGAATATCTACACATTAAATCTTTCGAAGTTATAGTTTTGCTAAAATGTTCAGATTACACTTCTATAGAATTAGTCCTAATCAGTCTGGAAGTGAAAAAACTTCGATTTCAGAAGAAATTTCTAGTGGATGTCTTTTAAAGAAAGAATATAGAGCAAAAATGTATGAACATTCAACTCTCCGAAGTTACAGTTTTGGTAAGTTGATCAACTAGCACATTGCTTCTCATCAGTCCGGTAGAAAAGAAATTCCGATTCCAGAAGAATGTTCCCGTGGGACTCTTTGAAAAAAAGAATATAAAGCGTTATATATTTTCTAAACATTTAATTTTAGCAAGCATCCAACTAGTTTATTGCTTCAGTCTGGAAATAAAGGAATTGCAGTTCCAGAATTATATTCCAGTTAATGTCTTTTTAAAAAAGAATATAGAACAAGACTGTTACATTCAATCTCCGAAACATAGTTTTGGTAACCTGGCCAATACGTACATTGCCTATGGTTGCTTCTCATTAGTCTGTCTGGAAGTAAAGAAATTCTGATTTCAAAAGAATGTTTATTAAGGAAAGAAATGTCTAAAGAAAAGATGTCTATTATGGAAAGAAAACATACTAGGGATGTTTAAGCAATCAATCTTACTAAGTTGCAAGTTTGGCAAGATGGTCGGTAAGTGCCATTGTTTGTATTCAAGTCAATTATATTTCTTTCGAATTCTTTGGCGAAGTCATTTAAAAATATCTTCTTTTACTACAGACATAAGTATTTGAACTTTCAATCTGGAACGCAACTTAGATGATAATAGTTCTGATTATTCCGCAGAACTGAAAAACTGGCCAGATATCCAATACTTCTACAATAATGAGAAGCTTCAACGAGATATTAAGGCCCAATTCAAACCAATAGCTTCTGAAAAGGAACTGGAACTGTCTTCCATAAATTTAAAGATTGCCTTAATCGTTTTGGTGATAATAGAACAAAATAAACATGCTTGTACTTGCTTTTGTTGTGAAATTGATTTCCTTGTTAGTTGCTTTTTATTAATTATTCATCAGAGCTTGAATAATAAGTTAAAAAGACCTCATTCTATGACTTGCCTTCAAAAATGTATTACTTTCAGTTTATGGCAGATACACTAAAGTGACACGAAATCGATAACATCGACATTGAAAGCTGGGAAATTTGAAATGTAGACTGTGGTCGAAATTTAAGTGTTTAGACAAGCTTTGAATTGTGAGATGGGAGTTATTTGAAGAGTTAGTTTACTAGAATCGATCCTCTGCCAATTCAGGCGTAGGTTGAGACTGTACAATATTTGATTTACTGTTGCTTGAGGACATATTGGGGACATGATTCTAAATGTAACTATCATCAATAACAATTTAATCTAATATTGTTTAAAACATAATATCTCGTTAAGGAAACTCTGATTCATTTTAACGAATTACAAAAATTATTTTTTAAATATCATATGATTATAATATACTATATGATGTTTGAATAAAACAGTTCGCATAAACATGAATCATTGATAAGTTTAAATGATTTTTTAATCCATGTAGATAACTGTATTTCTTATTTTATAGTAATATTTTTCTTATCAACGAAACATCGCTACATGTTTCATGAAAAGCCATAAATATAAAATATAAAAGTTTATTTTAAAGTTACTTCTTTATCTTAACATTTATATATAAATGTAGCATTCTCTTGAAATCGGACGAAGATATATATAAAGCAATTAAAGTTTATTGCTCTTTCTTAATATATCCCAGCATTTCCTTAAAAAATGATAGTTAAAAATATTCTGAAAAGGCAATATTCTTATGAATTGCCTTCTATTGAAAGTGGCTATTAATCAAACAGGAATTTTTTATTACCAGAAAAATTTATTTAATAGTATCCAACTTTCATTTATCTTTAATCTCTTTAACCCTTTATCTACTGACGGTACTTATAAGCATCAATCACTTTAAAACTTTATAGCACAACAACCATTACTTATATTCTGATGTACGTTTTAGAAACAGTCTTTTAACTCTTCTTTTTCATGATAGATGACAGTAGTTGTTCTAGGCTGTTGAATTTTGCGAGGAAGAAAGCTATTTAAAAACGGACATTGTGTTCTTTTGCTACCATTTTGTACGGATTGCCGCTCTTATCTTTTCTTTGCTATAAATATATAATATCAAACCAAAATTAAGTGTTGCATTTTTTTATTTATTCTTTATTGTCTTAGAATATTATTTGCCTAAACATTATAAGATAACAGATTATGTAATGTGATTAACGGTCGAATTATTCGGTGGTACTTATAAGTACCACCAGTACACGTAGTGTTGGAGAAAAACTTGTTTCCACCGAATAATTCGACCTTTAATCACATTACATAATCTGTTATCTTATAATGATTGGGCAAATAATATTCTAAGACAATACAGAATAAAAAAAATGCATAAATGAAAAAAAAATGTTTTTATGATTATCATCAAATGTAAATTTCTACCATTATTATGTATAAAATAAAATTATGTCAGTTTGATAATTTCTTTGTTTTCTTATGAGGGTTTTTTGGTTATTTAACATTTTGGTTATTTAAATTTCATTACGAATATCATCCGTATTTTTTTCTATTATGAGGAAATTTATACATAGTGTACTGACGGTACTTTTAAGTACCACTTTAATTAATTTGTTCTAACAAATTAAATTTCGCACCGGGAGATTTGTTTTCTTGTATATCCTTTAATTAGCAATATGGCTGCTAGAAAAAAATATATTTATGAAGGAATTTTCAGTAGTTCATAATGCAGTAGATAAAGGGTTAAAAGATTTAACTTCACCGAAATTCTGAAACTTCTTAATCTACAAAGATTCAATTTATAAACCATATGAATCAAAGAGGAGAAAAAGAAGAAACAGAGATAATTTTATAAACGCTTTATATTATTATTTATAATCTGATCACAGATATCTGAATAGAATCACAGATATCTTTATAATCTGAATTCACAGCAGTCATTTTCTCTCGCTCCAAAATAAAGTTTGAAAATGACGATGGTTAAATAATGGAGCCATCCGTTTTTCATTTATTTTATTGGTCATATCTGCTGTCTTCAGTTTTATTTAAGTCTATTATGTGTGACTGGACGTTCATGATTCCTCAAAAATGAATAAAGAAATAGATCTAGATACTTTAATAACTTTACAAATGTTCTTTTCATTGTATACCCGAAACATCTTTGTATATTTAAATTCCAATGACATTAAAGATAATGAAAAATCTAATTATCGATTTTATCTATCTTTTGAGGTACTTCGAAGTACCTTTATTCTTAATTCTCCAGGAAAATTCTTTGAATACAGAATCTTTTTTTTTTCTTTTGCTTTCAACAATGGAAGAAAACAATGTAACAAAAAATGCTCTGAATTCAGCATTATTTGTAATCTTTTTCAGAAAAAATATGCAAATATATTTTATAAGAAACGACCAAAATTCAAGACAAATAATCTTTATAATTGAAATGGTGTCTTTAGGAAAGAATTTTTTAAAAATAATGCAAACATCATTGTTATGCAATAACATTTTCGGATGTTATCAATACATTTCCTAAAGTTCGCTTAGTTTTTGATTTTGAAAAATTCAATGCGACAATAAAATGAAATAATATGATTTTTAAATTTCATTTTCTAAAAAAATGACCTACAATCGTACCAAAGGGGTAAAACAATTTAATTGTTAGTGCTATTTTTTTAATTTAAATATATAAATGTATATAAAATCAAGCATGTCGAATAATATTTTTGGGAGTTTCCAGAATTTCGCTTAGTTTTTAAATAAATAAATTATTGTTAAATGTTTTTTTAAAAAACCACAGGAAAATGCATGCATCTTCAGAACTAAAAAGAGTTTCAATATTTGTATATTTTGATCAAATAGCTTGATATATGTAATTGATGAATGGACTAGTAACATTATGCGAGTCATGCAAGTGTTTTGTACAGATTCTGGCATTCGTTGACAATCATGGAAATTAATGTGGTTGATGTGGGAAAATAATGCCATATCTAAAAGTAATTGTGTTCTATTGTTAAGGAAAAATCTTCAATTCATATTTAGATTACATATAGATAAAAAATTCTTAAGTATATCTGCGTAACTTTATTCTACTTTTCAAAATTTTACAATATTTTAGCATTATAAAAAATTTATTTACAAAGAAAAAAATTAAAATTACCAATTTTTTATGATGGAAATATTTTATTTCAGACCCCGTGCATTTTAATTACTCTCAATATAATTTTTAAAATTGAAATAAAAATAACTGGAAATTTAAATTTCACTTCTGAATTCGACGCAACTTGAGAAACATTTGAGAAGAGAGTCGAAATTCTAAATCAGGGGAAAATTATAAGATCTACATCTGAGCCACATCGAATTATTTGTACATATTGTTTGACATATGTACCAATACATATTGAAAAATATCATATACAAGAGAATTCTACTTTCTTGTACGGATGACCTGGCAGAAAAAGCATTTCTATGTACAGAATCTCGACAAAAATCTATTTCTCTGCATTAAGTATCTGCAAGGCATCTACTTTTCTATACTGTATTTCTTTCCACTGCACTTCCAGGAGAAAATGCATTACCGACTTTTGATTTATGATGTGAGAAAATTACAAAGAATTTTAATAGAAATAATAAATAAGATGAACATCCAAAAAAAAAAAAAGAATTTCTTACTCATGAAAACTTACCTGTTTTATTGCCTTTAAGCTTAAAATAAAAGTAGGCAGTTAATATAAAGTTCATTGACATTTCCAAACTTAACAGAAAAGTTACTAAACGCGTATTATAAAATTTAAGGATAAACTGTACATTTGTTCCAGAATATTAATTTATTGATATAGGAATAAGGATTTTTTGCTAAGAACGTAAAATATTATATAATATGAAATATGTAATATGAACAAAGAAGAATATAATAAAACCCTTAATCATACATAATGAGAAATCCTCATATGTAATAGAACTAACATATAAACTATTTAAAATTCTCAGTTTTTCATACTTGAGTTTTCAGAATTTTTCATAAGGAAGCGAAGATCTTTTATCATTGTTCAGTTTTATCAAATTGATTTCACAGCTTTATAACATGGTTTCATAAAAGTTTTATTATAGAAGAAAAGATTCTCTTATTATTTTCTGGTTCGTTGTTTGCAAAATATATCCTTTGAAAGATATAGTGTTGCTTTCTTTTGAAATGCTTAAAATTTTGCATTTTTGAAGTCTATAAAAGTATATACTCTCATTTCAAACTTGTTTGTTTTTAAGCCGTCGAGTGTACCAGTTTGTGAGCAATAATTTTAATCATGGCTTGGAGCAGATTAACCGAAACCATGATTCATGCACCAGAAAAATAGAAATCCAAATAAAATTGGAATGTTGTAAACAAATTATAAAATGCCTGCAAACACTTCTTCATGCTAATATTCTGTAAAATTAATAAGTTCTGTATTAACAATCTAGTAAATTTGAATTACTAAAAATATTCACATTTTGTGTTAATTTTTATGGTAATGTTTCCTGTAATTTTAACATCATACGGTCATTTTATCAACAATTTTAACATTAAAAAAATTTATTTAGTAAATATAGAGAATAAAAACTCTATATTTTTCATTTCACTTACACTGATATATGTATAATTTCAAACGATGTGAAATACTTTTGCCAAAGTATCATTGTAACAATCTAGCATTTATTATAGATATTTAACAAAAGTTTTAAATTCTTTCTCTTAGCATAAATATTAAATTACGTTAGTTCTCAATAAATCTCGAGATTAAAGAGTTTGGAATTCCAGTCACGTGATTTTGATTATTTAAAACAAAATTTTCCTTTTACTATAATGTTTGCACTGAAATCGTCTGTCAGCCTTGCCAGTTTTATAGCACGAATAAAATGAACAAACATTTTCAAATACGTATTCGGAATGAATTATACGGAATGGAAACATATTCTGGAGCTGAATAATTTTTTTTCTAACTGAAATGAAGTTTGCAGTATTTTCAAAATTGAATTTCAATGTAAAATTTAAGATTAAATAAAGTAAAAGTATTAAGGTTGAATAAAGTAAAGGATTATTATTAGGTCTTAAATCAAAAATATAGAAATGAATATTCGAACATGTTCGGTGAACTTTTTTAGAAATACATGGTGGATATAAACTTTAACCAAATTTCTAGGCCTTTGATTATACAAAACTAGTAATAGGATATTAATATTTGAAATAAAGATTTAATTTTTTTTAAAAAGAATTGGCATTTAATAGCATAAATTTAGGCAAATTCTTATAAAACTTCAAATTGACTAGCCTAAATTCTATCATTTTCATCGTAACAAAACTTATGCAAAAAAAAAGAAAAAAAAATGCATAGTTTTCTCCAGGTAATGAACTACAACCGTAGTGTTATAGCAAATAAAAAAAGGCAAACAGTCAACGATTTATTATGAAATATTTATCCAACTTATGACATTATTCTTTAAACAACAGGCTGTAAATTAAAAATTATTCACTCCATTTATATTCTATCTGGTCACCTCTCCACACTATAGCCGTGGGTAGAAATGACCCCCAAATCACTATGCCACCGAAAGCTTTCTGACTCCCTCGTGGCACATGAGAAAGACAGAAACAAATATCAGAGAAAAATGGTGTTGTAGAGTTCCACCCTTTTAAGAGGCAAAATCCACTCCATAGTAAGCCATATTCTTAAAACTCAAGACCTCTTCATGATCACACAATAACTGAGGCCAAATTGCCACTTGACAAAATCAATTAAATTGTTTATTCAAATGTTGAGTTCTCAGGAAGGAAATTAAAAAAAAGACCCAGACGAATTATTATTATGCTATATTTTCTTTTATTTCTTTCGTTTCTTTTATTTTTATTGTTCTTTCAATTTTGTGCTCATTCATCTTATATTATTTATATAAGATGAATGAGCACAAAAGATTTATCTGTTGCCTATAATGTTATAGGCAACAGATAAATCTCTATATTTTTGAGACCGCTGAGTCAGTGAAAACATTTTTAATAGTTTTGTTTATCTCAGAACACATTGAAAAGATCTTTGTGCTAGATTGATGATATCTGGCATATGGTTTCTTTGCTCTAAATTTTGAAGGAAGACATATTTCGAGTTTAAAGTGTAAATATGTATCAAATTTGGATTTAAATCCTCAAGAGTTTTTCTAGTTTTTAGTTTGTAATGACAACAAAAAAATGCTTGAACAGCAATAAAAAAAGGCAATGCTACCACATATGGTATTTATATATTCTATTCTTATATGTATATGATATTCATATATTCTATTCGTATATATTATACATATATGTGATAAGTATATATTCTGTTTTTATATATTATACATAAACGGGAAATTTATATACAATATATTTTTTATCAACAAATATGTTAAGAACTTGGGACAGATTACTTCCAAGAGATTACTGAAATTCTAAGAAGATTTGACTTCTTAAGAAACAGCCCGTAAAATATATCCGTATTTGAAATGTTTGAATTCATTTTTGAACTTACATAGGAACATAACATATCATATTATTGAAAAACCTTATTGAACACGAAAAATCTTATTGACCTATGTATATGAAACCTGGTGTATGATCTTTTGATAAAAATTATATTTTTTTCAATTTTAATTTAATTCGATTGATGAAGTCCAAAATACATATTCCAGCGCATTTTACTCGTACATTAAGCAAATAATAGTGATTAATCGCTTAAAAAAATTGTCGGAAATTGCTCGTTATATTCAAGCCAGTGAAAGGTATTCTATAATTATTGTTTGCCTTTACAGTGTAAGTAAAGTATCCGACTACGTTTGCATTAAAACTTTTAAAAAATGGAATTTTTAAAAACATTATTTAAAACTATGGTTTTTTGATATACTGGCGATTATAATACAAACTACTATACTACAACCAAATTATTAAAAAATATTATTTTAAGAAATAAGAAAATTTGTAATAAATTTTAATGAAATTTAAACCAAACAGTTAACAATCTACACAAAATTGCAATGCAGTAACCTTTTTATTTTGCATATAAGTTACAGAACATAATGATGAATGAAATGAACCAAAACCTGAGAAAGATTTTGAGATGCAAAGAAGTTAAGGGTAAAAATATACGTATATACATATTCCCATAAATTAACAACTTTATCTTTCTACAAACACCTATGAATGAAAAAGATATTTCCCCAAAAGTGACATTTTGGCTCCTTTCTTTGCGCATATTATTTAAAACACACGTTGAAATTTTTATGAGAATATCTCTATTAGTTTTTGAGATATGTTAATGGCCAAAAATATTTATGACAAATAAGGTTTCGAGAAATTTGAAGTCAAAGACAAATTTTAGCTAAAAAATATGACACCCTGTATGATAGTTAGGGTCTTCCTTTTCCTAAAAAAATAGTTTTGGAAATAGGAAAGTCTAAAGATCAAGAAATAATTAAAAGAAATTGTCAATGTGGTCGATAAGCAGTGTTTTTAACAT
>JAPMOQ010045460.1:0-10221 GCA_026543055.1 Argiope trifasciata
ATAGATAGATAGATAGATAGATAGATAGATAGATAGATAGATAGATAGATAGATAGATAGATAGATAGATAGATAGATAGATAGATAGATAGATAGATAGATAGATAGATAGATAGATAGATAGATAGATAGATAGATAGATATAGATATAGATATAGATAGATATATATATATAACAATCCTATTGTTATATATTTATAAAAACATTTACTATCATCCTTTAGTTATAAACGCTGAAAGAAAATTGATTAAATATTTGATGAAGAATTGAAAATGCTGTTAATTTGGCAGGTATAAAAATAATTGTTAAAAATTACTCAACTTTATATTTCATTACAACAATATTTTAAAAAATCGGTACGAAATAAGCATGGTATCATGATGCCATCTCCTCTAAAGTATAGGTGTGCAAAATTTGGTATTGTTAGGTTAAATTGGTTGTCCTGAATAATGCTAACATGTTACATAAACAAACTCTCAAACATCCATTCTTCTCTATTGTGAGTAGAGATTTTATTGGATGTGGCGCAGTATCATCAAGTATGGCTTTTGAGCCACTCAACCTAACAATCCATTCCAATCTTAGAACGGAGAAGTTAAACTGGTCTTTTAAAAATATTTTGGGAAATTCAAATGATTTATTATTCGTTTTGTTAATTATGAATGTGTGTTTATTATATTAAAAAACGAATTTTGATTATGAAAAAATATCAGTTACAAAAATTATTAATTTATATTCTCTGAAATGAAAATTTACATTTAAAATTAATGTTATAGACATATGAAAATCCATTAAATTTTAAAAGTTCGATTCCGCTAAAATATATTAAATTTTTAAAAAGATTAAATTACCAAAAAGTCTTAAAATGCATTTCAATTTTTAGATGTAATTATATAATCTTAGGTTAATCGCTAGAAAATATGTCCGAAGATGATTATCATTTTCTTTAGTAATCGAATTTTTCTTTCATTTTCACCTGTACAGCTATCAAATAAAGCTGCATTTGATGTTTCACAATCATTTGACGCTGACAGAATAATTTGTCATGACACGCAGATGTTTTCCGTAATACGCTTTTTTTATCTCCTGCTCATGTTCCAAGTATAGGAATGTCACACATTTTCGCAAAAATCAGCCGCATTCTTCCAATATTCAATTTTATTAGAAGTCAGATCTCGAATTCATTCTATATCTGCATTGGAATTATGATTAATAGGCTTCATCATTGTGTCAACTTATTCGTTATGACATTTTTTAAGTCTGAGATTTGATTCTAAATTTATTATTTTGTCTTGGCATATGAGTTTCATAATAATTTAATTGCTTAATTTGTTTACTTTTAATTTGACTCAATTAGCGATACAAGAATGAATTTCACTTCATTGTATTTAAAGGAAATTTATATTAAAGCGTGAGAATTTGTTACATTCTTACATTTTATATAGCATGCCTTTTTTTACATTGTAATGAATAATTGCTACTATTCCTAAGTCGGAGATAAAGGGTTTTAAGAAACCTAATAAATCTTCTTTTAAACTGCGACTCATATTTGATTTTTTTACCATTCTGGTTATTGAAATGTCGAAGGATTATGCAACGAAATTTCATTAAAAAAACTTTTATTCAAGATCGTTTGAAAAATTAGGAGAAAGGCTGATAGTGGATATTGTTCTTTCAAAGAATCCTAACGATATTTGACACGATTAACAACAGAAGAAAATTTTGACCCGATATCATCTTCGACTAGCTCGGTGAAATTTGGCAACTTTTATAATGAAATAGTATTGATATCAACAGTATATAGTCTTACCCAATAGTGAGTAATCTAATCTTAATAAATTTATCTATCATAATTATTTTAAGATGATTTTCAAAATAGATTCCAATCTGAATCATTATACTAGTCTCTATTACTAAGTATTCTTGCGTCGTAAAATGTTTAGTTGCTGTTGTCTCTTGTTTTACAAATCATAATTCGGCCTTATACACTCTAAATTACAAATCGACTTTCCTATAAGGTGAACATGCCTTAATACAAGAGTTGTGCCCTTTATAGAAAAGCAAGATCATGATTTTTTTTATACATTAAATATTGGTCTTGTATACATAGCATGACTAATAACATACAGATACTCAATCAATGTATAAGGTATGAAAGCTCTTTAAATAAACAAATTTTGCAAGAAATTTTGTTCCTACAAATTTAAACCGAAGGAATTAAAAAATTGTGCTCATATGGAGTAATAATCTATTGAGATAGATCTCTTCAAAGTTACATTTTAGAACAGAGTTCATCCTAAAGATTTTCCATCTCATTATTAGAAATATAAATTATGCCTTAAATATAAACATGCCTTAATACAAGAGTTGTGCCCTTTATAGAAAAGCAAGATCATGATTTTTTTTATACATTAAATATTATTCTTGTATACATAGCATGACTAATAACATACAGATACTCAATCAATGTGTAAGGTATGAAAGCTCTTTAAATAAACAAATTTTGCAAGAAATTTTGTTCCTACAAATTTAAACCGAAGGAATTAAAAAATTGTGTTCATATGGAGTAATAATCTATTGAGATAGATCTCTTCAAAGTTACATTTTAGAACAGAGTTCATCCTAAAGATTTTCGATCTCATTATTAGAAATATAAATTATTAGAGACTTATCTACTTATCAGAATCGTCTTCTAATAGGCTCATTTTTATGTACTAGATTTTCATGTACTAGAATTTTATCCTAGCATGATTAATAAAATTTTCTTATAAAGATTAAAAGCACAGGAAATGTCAATAAAAGACATAAAAGTTTTATGTCCCTATCTTTTTCCTCCATGTATTCAAAAAATTGATTATTAAAAAATAGTGTTTACAAATCATAAGATATTAAGTGAAAATTATTTTTCATTAAAATCTAAAAAAATGCTTAATTAAATGAGTTATGATAACTTTGATCTGAAAACCTTTTCGCGTAGCAAACATATGAAAGATAAAAACATTTAATCGTTTATACGAACAATACGTCGAATCTCCAGACTCCTACATGTTTGTCTAAAATGTTATACAAATTTGATGTCAATTCTAAGGATGTGTTTACATTTCCTCCTTTTCTTTCTGGTTCACAATTTACTCTGAGCTTTAAGGAAATGAAAGTAAATTAGTTGTATGTTTTTCCTCTTTTATAGCACTCAATTTAATTGCATCAATGCAAAAATTTGGAATTTAAAATCAACACGTGTTTCAATGAAAGCTGGGTGAAATGTTTATTGTAAATAAATTATACTTTAATGTGATCATCTCTAAAACTCGTGCCAATTATAAAAAGAAACAAGTTACCTGCTAGTATTTATTTCTTCACTTCTGTCACTTTCCTATAAATCTCCCTTTAGAATTTACTCTAAGGGGGAGACTCATTAATTTAGATTTAATTTTTAAAAATATTTCAATTTTTTACAAATTATGCAAAATATTTTACATACATTTTACAATAAAATTTATGTTATGTCAAATATATTTTGTGCATACATTTTATCATAATAATTAAAAATAATTTTTTAAGTAATATAAAAATAAAATTTCTTGTTGTTGTTTCTAATTACACTTGTCATCAATAAACCCACTAACAAAGTCGTTGATTTTAAGCTGAGAAAGTGTCACTTTTTTTTAGTAGAGCTAAGAGTACGCCTTAGCTACTCACGTGGCATAAACTTTTTTAATGGCGGAATTTATTCATGCATTTCATTAACTCATGCAAAGATTGTAATTCAAACCTTAATCAAAGAAATGTCGCCTCTGAACCAGTACCCACAGTGGCAACGTCTCGACATGGAGGATTTTGAGCCCACGACAAATTTACGCTTGCACCAGCCACCACATACATGGGGAGTTTTCGACCTGCAGGGTTTGAATTCGAAACCCAAGGGATGTGAATCCAACAAGATAAAATTTATAAACATCAACAAGTTAAGATGGTTTAAATTGGAGGTTTAAATTTCCTTTATTATTTCAGATTTTTTCATAAAAGCAAATTTATTTCAAAATATTTTATATGAAAAATATTACTTGTGATCACTGCATGTAAACAAATATAATCTCTATTCGTAATTTCTTAATAAATCACTCGGAATAAGCTATCATGGCTTTCATGACTTCATATAGATTTGTGAGTACTTAATCTAAAAAAAGATGTACAGACAATCGTATATTTGAGACGCACATGAAACTCATAGAGTTAGATTATACGCAAGGTTTGTTAATCTCAACACAAAGCATGATTAATCTTGACTGCACGATTCCTTTCTTCTCAAAATTTAAACACTCAGGAGGAAATATGTCAAGGAAAGAAAATTCTTAGATTTCAAAACACAAATCTGTAATTGAGATAATAAATTTACTTAGTCTCATATTTATCTTAATACTGTAAAACTGACTGACAGACATGTACAACTTTAGGTTGTCATATAAGGTTAAAGGTTACCTTCCCTCTCCTCATATACATTAATAATAGAGAAATTTTTGCGTGTATATTCAATATATGGAAAAAATTAAATGAGTGTTTTGATCAAATTCTCGATGGAAAAATGGATCCAAAATTTGATTCTAAAACATGCAAAACTAAAGAGTTACCTTCCATCGCCTCATTTGCTTTCTATATATAGTATATAGCTTTATATAGTATAGAGATTTTTACATGTATCTTTGATGTAACGGAAAAATTAATTATACGTTTTGAGTAAATCTCAGGTGATGAAATGGCTCTAAAATTTGACTTTTAATTACGATTTTGATATTATTTAAGTGACAAACTAAATTTCCTTTTTGTAATTTTCTGCATTTTGATAATAATTTCAAATGATTCTAAGTGCACAAAGCAAAAGTAGTCGCTCCTTAATGATTTTGACAATAAATTTTATGTAAATCTACAATTGTAATTATAAAACGATATACTAAATTACCATTCCTAGCTATTAATCTTTTTGAAATATTATCCTTACATGGATAATGATAGTAAAATAGATATATTTCTCAACTACGAATTTCATCAAAATTTGATACAATAATGTTAGCGTGTAGATCATTTACCATATTTCTTGCTGTTACTCTGTACATTTTTCAGTTACAGATTCACAGACATAGCTAAAGAAACGTTTATTTTCAGAAAAAAAATGCAAAATGTAAATATCACTAAAAATTCGATATCAAACTTTTTGACAATAGTGAGAAATTCTGCTTATATAATTCGTTTTTTGAAAGAAAAAAAATGGAAGAAAATTTCTCATTAACAAAAAGATGAAAAAGAAAAAACAAATAGTTTTATATCCAGGTTATCTATACTTATAATAAAGCTCAATGTGTGTGTGTGTGTGCGTGTGTGTGTGTGTTGGCGCTCTACAGGCCAGACCGTTGGACCTACAGCTACCAAATTTGGTACATGTATACCTTGGAGTTCGGGAATGTGCACCTCGGAGCCCTTTTTTCGAATTTTTAATTAGAATTTGAATTAATTAAAATTTAAGCGAAATTTCGACGTTTTTCCGCTATAACTTCCGAAAATATTATCGCACAAACATACTTTTTACATCAATTAAAAGATTAAAAAATTAGCTTTCTAATGGTATCAGGGTTTTAATCTATAACTTAAGCTTCTATTTTTAACGAATTTTTAAAGAAATATTTTAACCATGTTTTTTAGCACGTGACTAGATAAAATAAAAGAATGCCGGAAGTTCAAATAAAAAAAATTATCATCGCAAAATAAATCTACAGAATTGCAACTTTCAGCACGTGACTGGATAAAATAAAAGAAATATAAAATGTGATATTTTCTAAAAAATAAATGCAAAGCAAAGGTTTCTACAATCGTTTGCAATATCTATATCATTAACTCAATAAATCTTCTTTATTTACGGTAAACCTGATTGAATTTAGACAGGATATGCATTGAAATCCCGACTTAATGGCATATTTCTGTAATCGTTTGCAATATCTGTATCATTAATTAAATACTTTTTTTCCCTTTCTCGCTTTCTTTAAAAAACATATTTAATATTTTGGCAACATCATCGAAATTTTTTTTAATATTTAGGAAGCATAACCGATGGTTAAAATTGACTGATTTATAAAAGTAAAGAATATTATTAGGAAAAGGTGTACTTTTAGAACTTTCCGTCTATCATCTTAAAGAAAATATTAATTTCAGATCAACCAATGCCCGGAATTACTTCAAGGCTAATGAATATGTGATTTAATTGAAAATTTTTGAACGCTTTACTCATGGCGAACCAGCTGGTCGCCAAAGGCGGCTAGTTAGGAATATACATAAATAAAACGAATACAAAGTTAATACAATTGTTCACCTGAAATGCTTATCGCTATTTGAAATTTAAAGATACAATGTTAAAGAACGTTTCCTTTAACATTGTTTAAAGTATTCCTTTTTTGAACCAATCATCACAGCAAACGAAAAATGATTCATAAAGATTAAAATCCTTCCAAACAGGAGCTAACATTGATAAAAAGCTCTAGAAAGTAGATTAAACTGTAATAATAACTGCTGTATCTTTCGAGTTTATAATTTTCTACGTAGCTTCTATTATACTCGATTCAAAAATTTAAGCTGACATTTAAGGATGACGGCTGTAATAATAGAATACAAAATTCTTGACTGATGGGGGGGATGGAAAGAGTTTGTGGTGACATCTTAATAAGCCAGTAACTACCATTAAACATTGGTGGCCATTTTTGTATAGTGGATAAGTTACTGGCTTTCAAACTCGAACATCGCAGGTTTTCATATATTTGGCGGAATTCAACCTACGTATTGGCACAATTCCGCCAAAACATTACGCCACATTGATGACCTGGACGTGATGAATTTTCAACAGCTCTCTTGGCGCCATCTCTCCATCAGCAACGCAAAGTCGTCAGACTCAACGCAGCAAGACAAAGTCGTCAGACTCACTTGACGTAGCAGCAACGCTCATAGACTAGCCATAACGCTTGGCGCAATAAAAATCGTTCGTCTCTCAACCGAACTCACTGGTAGGGGAATATTGTGGTGACATCTTAATAAGCCAGTAACTACCACTAAACATTGGTGGCCATTTTTGTGTAGTGGATAAGTTACTGGCTTTCAAACCCGAACA
This sequence comes from Argiope trifasciata, assembly GCA_026543055.1. Taxonomy (NCBI): domain Eukaryota; kingdom Metazoa; phylum Arthropoda; class Arachnida; order Araneae; family Araneidae; genus Argiope; species Argiope trifasciata. The sequence goes on from JAPMOQ010045460.1 coordinate 7,149, forward strand.
TCGCAGGTTCGATCCTTGGCGGAATTCAACCTACGTATTGGCACAATTCCGCCAACACATTACGCCACAATGGTGACCTCGGACGTGATGAACCTTCAAGCAACTGATGTGTGGCGCCATCTACCCGCAACCAAAGTCGTCAGACTCACTTGACGCAACAATCTACGCACGCTTGGCTTAACTAAATAGGCTCCAAACAAACATGGGTAAGGCGCATTAGACACACATCAACCTCTCACTCAACAAACCAATGCATCACCACTCAACAACAACTCATATCGTTCGTCTAACTCACTGGTGGGTGAGTCTGTGGTGATATCTTAATAAGACAGATAACATCTACGGCAGAAGAGCATGCTTTTGTCCTGTGGTTATGTTATCGGCCTTCTAATCCAAAGGCCCTAGGTTCTATCCTGAGCCAACATCAATTCCCACAAGTTCTTTGGAAGTGACGAACCTTTAGTTCCTTTCATTTACCATTCAACTGAAATGAATGATTAATGACAAGAACAATATATGTTGAACATAAATTTTTATACACGTTGAGCAGTGCCAGAAGTAGGAAGAGAAAATGTACAAACCTAAACTCATGATGTCTAAACTTCATACAAACAAACGTAATGTATAAACGTAAACTCGTATAATCTTTTTCGTGATTTTATTGTTTTATTCTGTTTTAAACCCTCTCATCTAGGAATTCTGGGCAATGAGAAGGCAGACATAGCTGCTAAATTGGCAAGTATTCCAGCGATCTCATCTATTCCTGTAGGCGAGCGACTTAAATAAGCACACGAATATACTTCTTTATTCCAAATGGCAAGCTCAGTGGGACCTTGAAACTAACAATAAAGTAAATGCTATTAAACCTCATGTACAACTATGGTCTACATTATCTAATTGGAAAGCAGACATAATGTTAACCCGCTTAAGTATTGGGCATACTAGATTCACCCATCTCCCTTTGTTGCTAGGTGCACAATCACCTCTATATTCTTAGTGTGACTGTCAAATGTCTGTCCAACATATATTGTCAGATAGTCTAAACTTCAATGCTCAGTATTTGCATTTTTTTTCAAAACACGAACGTTCCATTACCTTTCTTACTTGGTAAGACACCACATGCTCAAATTTTTGCATTTTTGAAATCAATAGGTTTTTATCCACATATTTAAGTATTCATCTTTTTCAAAATTTTCTAATTGTTTTTATAGCTGAAGTTTTATGTTTTAATGCTGGAAAAAAAACGGTTTGGAGCAGTATAGCATATACCACGACTCTTGTGCCAATAAAATCCGAGAAACCCGATCCATGTACCTTTGGCGTAAGTGTTGGTTGAATTGTGCCAATACGTAGGTTGAATTCCGCCAAGGATCGAACCTGCAATGTTCGGGTTTGAAAGCCAGTAACTTATCCACTATACAAAAATGGCCACCAATGTTTAGTGGTAGTTACTGGCTTATTAAGATGTCACCACAATACTCCCCTACCAGTGAGTTCGGTTGAGAGACGAACGATTTTTATTGCGCCAAGCGTTATGGCTAGTATATGAGCGTTGCTGCTGCGTCAAGTGAGTCTGACGACTTTGCGTTGGTGCGTCAAGTGAGTCTGACGACTTTGGTTGAGGGTAGATGGCGCCACACATCAGTTGCTTGAAGGTTGAAGGTGAAGGTTCATCACGTCCGAGGTCACCAGTGTGGGAAGTCGATGTTGGCACAGAATAGAACCTGGGACCTTTGGATTAGAAAGCCGATAACATAACCACAGGACAAAAGCATGCTCATCTCCCGAAGATGTTATCTGTCTTATTAAGATATCACCACAGACTCACCCACCAGTGAGTTAGACAAACGATATGCGTTGTTGTTGAGTGGTGATGAATTGGTTTTGTTGAGTGAGTGGTTGATGTGTGTCTAATGCGCCGTACCCATGTTTGTTAGGAGCTTTTCAGTGACACAACCAAACTTCATCCATTCGCTAAATACCCTTTGATTTTTTTATCTGTTTATTATAAGTTGATATCATTCAAATTTCTTTACAAGTTAGTTCTGCTAACAAGAATTCTGTTGAGTGAATTTAATAATTATTGTCTGATATACGAAATAAACAAAGAAAAAATATAATAGTATTAAAATTTTGGAACTCAACATTTTGACGAATATATTCATTTCAGATTTTCCTGAATGAGAAAACATATTTATGGAATTAGGATAGTCTCTTGTTCTACCTGTCAATGTGCAAAATAACTCAAAAATGCCTTAAGAATGAAATTCGGTTTCTCGTTTTTTACATCAAATTTCTAAATAATTTCTTCATACTTTTTGAAAAAAAATTCCTTCAGAAGAAATGTATCTGTCCGGCTATGCGAATATAATTTAACTATAAAATTGAGATTACAAGGATATAAATTTGAGCTCAGATTTAACATCTAAATTATAGATATCAAACAGAAAATCGAATTTGTTAAGGAATTAATCGTCTTCCAGCCTTATTTTCAAAAGAAAATAAACAAGATTACTCAAAAGAACAATGATTTGCATATTATATGCAATTTGGTTTGTGATTTTGGGACTACAGTTGCAGCTCGATTCAAAATTTTATTTCAATTTGTCAAAAAGAAGATGCCTAAAATGTATATTCATTAATTTCTTACTTCTTCTCTATTAACTGCGTACCAATAATTTATCTCCAAAAAAATGCGTAGAAGACCGCACTCTAATAAACCATTTTTGAATTATTTTTCGCCTTCAGTATGTGGTAAATAATGCACAAAAACTATAATTCAATTTTTTTTTCAAATTGATGGAATTTAAAATAGGAAATTTCTTAATATAAGCCATAAAATATAAGTGTTCATATACTAGTAGAAAGAATAGCACTAATGTAAAAATATTTTTAAAACACTAAAAAAGACTTGGACTAAACTGATTATGATGTTGGAAGAAATATATTTATAATCTACTTATTTCAAGCATGGCGTAATACTTTAAGGTGCATTTGATGTAATATTTCAAAATTCTGAGAATCTTTACATGCTCCTGTATTTTAGGAAAATGATATAAAATGGATTATGGTT
>JAPMOQ010045467.1:0-14658 GCA_026543055.1 Argiope trifasciata
TGGAATTTTTGTACTGAATAAAAATTCTGAAATAGCAAAATATTTTTGTGTTAATTTTTATAAATAGTTTTTACTCAAATATCACTTGGCATCATACAATATCGTAAAATTTACAAGATTTAGTATAAAAAGTTTTCCTCAATACTGAAACAGAATAAAATTCAAGACATTTACCATAGTATTATGCAAGTTATTTTATGATGCTGTTTTGCAATAGTAAGCTGTGCTTCAAAAAATATAAATAATGATTAGAGGTGTGATGTATGAGATGTATGAGGTGTGACAAATGAAAGGCAATATAATCTGTTTTTATTCACAAACATCCTTTAGAAGCCTGATCTTCACTGTGTCATTGCTACCCGATGGGATAGCTCTTCCACAATTACCCTGGACCATGAGGCGATGGAATTCATGTTCCCAGAATTCCAGAGTATGTCTTCTACTCTGTCCTTCAGTTCAATGTCTGGCTTCTTTTTGAGAAGCATTATTGTTTTTTTTTTCTTTTTTGAGGATCAAACAGAAGTCACTGGGCAACATGTCTATGCTGTAGCTCATATGATGCTCAAGTTGCTCTCATCTGAATTTAGCCAGCAGATTTGGTGAGACATAGGGACGAGCATTATAGTAGAGATGAATCAATCTCTAAGTAAGAAGTTCACACCGTTAGCTTTTAATGGACTACATCCTCCAAACGTTCATGATTTTACCGTTTGCTTTTAATGGAACGTGAGTTGCGGACTGTCTTAATGTGCACATCATTGTTAATGAGGTTTTATTCATGCTTGAGAAGTTCAATGAGATGTCATCCACACCGGATGGAATAAGCAACTGCTTGTTTCGCTCCTGCGTCAGGTGCTCGTGTTTGTAAATGCATCACCACCCCACATTTTGCCACACTTTTGTAAATGCCACACTTCACTACCATTGAGTGGCACACTTCATTGCCATTGGGTAGCATATTGAAATTTCAACTGGTTTGGATTACATTACGTTTCGTACATTTTACTTGAATATCTTTCATAAAATAATATAAAGTATTAAAATTAAGATTGTTATCATATAAAATAAAATTGAATTTGTGTCCTTCCTACATTTCCTGATAGTTCCTCTCTTCCCTCTTTTAATTCTATGAACTAGCGAAACTTGGAAATAAAGGATAGATTATGACAACAATAGGCTACTTAAGGGATTCTGAATATGAAGTATCATTAGATTATGAAACTTAATTATAAAATACTTTAGAGACTCTTAATGCTTTTCACAAATATTTGCTTTTGGAATGAATTTATAATGTTAGGTTCCAAACCCCTATTGATCTTTTAAACGCATGAGAAACTCTTATGAAATGTTTACTGTTACTTTTGTTGGATTTAATTTATGGACGAAAATATTCAACTTTAATTAAAAGGTAAAGCAGTGTTTTGTAACATTTAGATTATTAACCATAGGTCTTGCATGTCTGGGTAAACATAATAATTTTTGAAATGAATAATAAAGAGATATGGGATAGGTAATAATTGTAAATTGTCTTGAAACGTATTGCAAGACGATTTTAACAGCTATAATGTTAGCAGAATTTATTTATTAACTGCATACAAATGTATATGAATAGACACATTATATAAAATATGGCATGAGCGATTGCAAACATTCGATTACATAATATGATAGACTGCCATCTAATGATGGCAATAACATCTAAGTTTTTAGACAGAACTTCGGCATTTATAATAATTTTGTATTTGAAAACGAAAATTAAGATATTTAATAATGACAAACGTAGAATTCACATAATTATTTTAATTGTATTTCACAATACTATCAGCTATTATTCAACAATCATATTAAAATAACTTAAAAGTAAAGTAACCGAGTCTTTTGCAATAATAACTCAATAATAACAATAAATAATATATTTTAAATTTATATTTTAATTGTCCGGAAGCAGTTTTATTTAATGTTTTGATTGAGTATTCATTAATGTTTTGTATTCATGATATTAAAAAATTCTTATAGAATTACTACTTTTCTGTACATACTTAAAATATATATAAAATGTTTAAAAAACGCTTTAATGCTAAGTATATACTTTCCATTAGAAATTATAGGGCCTTTCAAATTTTTGGATTAAGGCTATTTCTTTTTCTGCATTACAGATTCAATCTTAAAATGTTTTTGATGTTTTTTCCTTTGAATATTTGACTCTACATTCGTTAAAATTATTTTCTTAAAAATAATTTCTCTCGCATAATTTCATGGTTGATTTTTGAATACATATTTTTTAAATAAAATATTTTTCCTCATTTTCATGAAAAATTGCATATATAAAGGATATCTAAAAAAATTATACAAGCATTATATATCTTGATTAAGAATTTTTGCGATTCCGAGTGAGATTTGTTTATAAAATAATAAATATTTTAGTTGTTTTATTGATAATATCATCAGATTTATTTTTACAGAATCCTTCACCGTAATACTTATAAAACCCTTACTATAATGCATTAAAAAATCTTAGATAAGTTACATTTTTTAACATTTCACAAAAATTCTATGTTGCAAAATATCATGAAATAACATTTTTGAACTTAATATAGCTGATATTAACATTAGTATTCTGTGAATTTAATTATTTAAAGAAATGGCTTTTGAAATTGCCATTTATGAATATTTAAAACAAAGTCTCCAACCATAAGTATAAAGGAATTACGATATTTTTAATCCTTAAATATGCATGCATTTTCCTCAACATTTACAAATCATAGTTGTTCTAGAAGTAAGAATGATAAATTAGTTAAATCTGAATTATCTTTCATTTCATATGTGTTCATGAAAGGTTTAAAAGTTAATGTTTCCAATAGCACTTTAAGAATTAAAGTTATGTTTAAAGTTTCAGCAATATTAGTTTCTGGAGGCCATACAAAATATATTTTATTTAACTTTAGGATAACATAGCTTAGAGTCGTAAAAATAAGAATTTAGAAGGAACAGATATATATATACATGTAACTATTATATTGTAGTTTCGTAACTTTTAATCAATGGCAATAAGAAGTATAATTTTATTATTTTTACTCAGTTATAATTAGCGGTTATAAGTTTTAGATTTTGTTTTTTAAAGTATAAATAATGTGTGTTTCTTTAGTAAAAAATTCGCTTTTCTTTCAAATAATCAATTTTAAGCAAAATTAAATAAATCTGAGATGTAATATTTTTATATATTTATTATTTGCTTTAACTTGCAAATAATTTAAGTAAAATTTATTAAATAAATTCTAATTATTAGAAAAAACAAATATGAATTCTAATTTTCTAATAATTAGACAAAATTTTTACATTTGTGATAAATTATTTCTCCAAGAATAAATATAAAATAATTTTATTTCTTCGAATCAATCACTTTTCGGCATTCTAAAATTTTTAATAAAAGGCTGAATTAAATCGGAATTTTAAGTAACAATGTTTGAAGCTTAATACTGAGCTACATACATTATAAACTGTATGATAAAAATAATGCTAACTAACGAGGAAATTATAGAGGAGCTTTAAGTTTAAGAATATCTTTTGAGTATGCATTACGAAAATTAATGTTTGATATTTTTAGTCTTTATTGTGCACGAGATACTTCATAAATAAAAACCAAATTAAACAGATCATGCGCTGGAATTGTCCGGAATGTTCTTCAAACCAATCACGAACAGTTCTGGCCCGGTGACATGGCGCATTGTCATCCATAAAAATCAAATCGTTGTGTGGGTACGTGAAGTCCATGGATGGCTGCAAGTGATCTATCTGCAAGTCGAGTTGTTGCACTTCGCCGGGCAAAAGGTGGACCGACACGATATTAACAGTCATCCCATGACTTTTGTCAATTCAGTGTATATATATATATATATAATATTAAAATAAATATTACTTAAATAATGATACTAAATTTCCAAATCTAGCATGTTTAAATCAGTTTGAAAAAAATATGATATTTCATTTCCATTTAGGCATTTTTTTTTTATTTTCCTTGAAACTATTTGCTTTATATTACGAAATCAATCGATCATTCCCAAAACTCATATGAAATATGTAAAAGGAGAAAACTAATCGATATTTCTTAATCCAATTTAGTGCTAAAAATTTCTCATTTTCTTGTAATTCAATTTTAAATACGCTTCAAACATAACAAATAGTTAAATTAACGAAAACACCATAACAAAACATAATAAGTGGTTCGTTTTTGGTATTTGTCTTTTGCTTTGAAAATTCTGAAGTTTCTTAATTAGGGATTTAACAAAGAATAGCAGTGCATGCAGAAATCTAATCAACGTATTTAGTTAAAATACGGCCAGTTCTTAAATTAAAATCTATGAATATCTGCTGAAAAATATAAATAGAAAGGGCTTTCCTCATCTAATATTTTCGTTACAACAACAAATTAATTTATAAAAGTGAATATTTGTGTATAGAATCATTGTAAAAAGAAGAATTAATTTCCTTCAAGACCTGGTCATTAGAGGTAAGTTTGAAATAAAGATAATTTTTAAAATTAATTTAATTAAAGAAAAAATTATAATTAAGAATTTATTTTCTTAATATTGTTTACATAAGAGATGCTCTTTTATAGTTAGATATCTAAAGCAACTTTTAATCTAAAATTAAACAGAATAATTTAGAATAATATTTTAAATAGAAACATTTCGTACAAAAAAAAGAAACCAGAATTAACTGCAGTTAATGTTCTATCTATTGATTATTTAGATCATATTTTGGAATTAATGAAATATAAAATTTCAGTAGGTTTAATAAAATAAGTAAAATCACTATATTGCAAAATACGAATATATCTCCTAATAATCTTGAATTGTTAATTGTTTAGAAAAATTGAAAATAATTTATAAAAGGAAAATGAATTTGATATTTCCCATATTATTATTTTAAAATTTCTTTCATTTTCTTCCTTTTTTTATATTTTACTCTTTAATTTAATTAAATAAAGAGGTAATTGTAATATTCTGACATGTGTACGAAAAACACTATTTATTTATTCAGATTTATTCTTTTCTTTCAAAACAGTCTGATTAGTTAGATAATAATAAAATAATAAATCATTAATTGACAATTTAGAATTCATTTCGGATTCATTATTCTATAATTTTAGTTGTATAAAATCCTAATAGGCTCAAACTTTCATTTTTTGATTACATATATTCCATACTCAGAAATTGTTCAAAAAAATTATTGACTACTAGGGTATTTAATGACCTCAGAAATATTAGAATCTCATTTTCTTGATAATTGTTTTGTATTATGACTAATACATTTTTATCTTTCATTAATAAAATTTGGTAAAGAGTTCCTTCAAATATTTTAAATAAATGACTTAAATTAAATTTTTCAAATAAATGACTTAAAAATAAAATATATTCATTTTTCTGTATTTCTTTATATTTCTAACCAATACAAATTTTAATTATAATTTTGAATCGAATCTGTATTTTAATCAGGCATATTCTTTTGCAACTAATATTTGTGGGAAATAAAAGGTGTAATAATATAATATTTAATTATTTTTTGATAAATTTATGAGCTTTGAAGTATAAATTCATGCATCTCTTGAATCTAATAAATGTTTCTCTGTTCTTTTTCAATTAAACGATCGTTTTTTTAGAAAAAACAAATGTAGGTAAGAACAGGTTATACCTGACTTTACTGTGAAATGTTTGAGAAAAAGATAAAATAAGAGATTGACAAAATCATAAATCTCAAAATAGAAATCTATTGAAGAAGGTGATCTACTTATATTTATCATTTTATGCTCGAGTCAAGGGCTTTATCGGATATCGAGCATTTATGGTATTTCAAACCGGGTTTTCAAGGTATATTTGAATTTCTGTTAAATGAACTAAAAAGTTTGAACACTGAAATGTTTGAAATTAATATTTGCTATTGTAATTACTGCTAAATTGTTGTTATGCTAATTATTATAGAAGAACAAATTCAGAAAAAGAAGACGGGTAGAATTAGCAACTCTTGCTGTATTTGCAAAATCCACCAAACATTTCTAGTTCGATGAAGAAATCTAGCGTACTTTTGGTAGCTTCAAAAACCGAAATTATTAAGCTACCTGGAAAGAATCTGAAACCGATTCTGATGAATAGCATATCGAAGAAAATATTCCTCAAACTAAAGATTTTCATTAGACTATCAGAAAAACTTACAAATCCAAACACTTTAAAATTTGTATTATTTCAGGCAATGAATAAAAGAACAAAATGCTGAGATTTGTTATTTAAAGCCATGAAAACTATAAAACGAGCTCAATAGGTAGTGAATGATTAGTTTCAATTTCAGATAATATTGTATCCAAAATGAGAGCAAGACTTAGCTACCGTTCAGTGGATATTTATGTTTTTTTAATCCTATTTTCTTAGGACAAAATAAAATTAGTGAAAACAATATAAATATTATTCAAATTTTTATTTGTTTTCTTTATATATACATGCATCCATATATATATATATATATATATATGAAAATATTTTTCAATTTTCTTTTAGAAAATTTGAAAACTGTGTAAAACCTTTTTTTATCCTTGGAAATACTGAATTTAAAATCCCATTTTTCAAAAAGTCGGTTTTTGGATAAACCCTAATTGGAAGCCATTAATAATATAAACGATTTGAAGTATTATATATATTATTCATAATTAATTTTAAATATTCTATTATTATATCACTATTAAAATATATTATTGCCTTTATTATGGTTTATATTTCCTCCACTTATTTGCCAATAAAAAAATAAAACCGTTCGGAACAGTATGTTCTCTACCTGACTACTTAATGCAAATACTGCAATATTTATTGGGATGAATTCTCTAGATCTCAATAAAATGTGCAGATGTTTTCAAACTTTTAGTTCTAATGAAACGCTATTAAAATAATTTTCAGAAATACTTATTTAGGCAGAAAAAGCGATTTGTTTATAATGCAGACTGAGTGAATTCTAATTAAAGCAATTAATTTTTATCTCATTGAAATAAAAGTAATGAGAAGCGAAAAATCGAATTAAACAGATGTTTGCGATTTATGAAATGGAGCAATTGAATAAATGAATAAGCAGAAATAAATATTGAAGACGTCATATAGAACATATTTGTATTAAATAGTGGAATGTTATAATAACTATTCAGAGTTAACTGATGAATCTGTTATAGCTAAAAAAAAATAAAGTCACTTTCAGTGGTGATATTAATTCCGGATGAAAGATGCTGTAGTATTCCTCCGTGTCAATTAGGAAATATAAAAAAAGCTTGAAAAAAAACTCTTATGTTCCGGCAATTCACATGGCGGTAATTATAAGTATCAAGAAATTACCCTTTAAGAAATAATAATTTGGAATACTTTTCATTCTAGAAATATTAGCGGAAAAAATTAAGAATTAAATTTCTTAAAATGACACATAATGAATTATTAATTTGACCGACAAAAGAGAAATTAAACAAAAATAAGTAAGACTAAATTCTGTGACATAAATGCCGAGAATAAAACTTTTTAACAGTATGATTAAATTTATTAAATATTTTCAATGCATGTTACATAAAGTATTCTGAATAAATATTGTGAATATTGTATATTTGTATAATATTCTGAATACGAGAAGCAAAAGTAATTAAATTAGAAGAATATTTCAGGTTGTGAAAATTATGCTGTCAAATATATTTCTATAACCCCTTTTTTTGTGAAACTTTTTAATACGGTATTTTTAAAACGATTCCATTAGAATGCATAAAGTGAGTGAAAAATATTTATATTATAGAAGAGATACAACAGATATCCGTTAGGTATTTTATTATAACTGAAAAAAAGTATGATCATGTTACATCAGAAATTTTATTACATTTCTATGAAGAGTAATCTTTGAATGTAAATGTATGTAATATTTCATATAATTATGCAAAAAATTATTGAGAAGTATTTCCGATTGTAAATTAATTTTTGTCTCCTTTAGAAAATCAATTCCATATAGCATCGTAATTTTTTGAATTCTTTTCTGTGGAAGAATTTTTATGAGGTATCAGAAATAAATTTTTAATGGGTTACAAACTATAAATTTTATAGATATTTATGAAGTTTTAGAATTAAACCTCATATGCGTTTTCATTTACAACACAAAAGCGGGTTTCAATGCATAAATCCAATGTACAATTTCTTAATAAATATATTTTTAAGATTAATAAAAACATTCTGAATACTAATTTTATATTTGCACCGTGTCTGCTTTCAAGTACTTTTACAAGTTGAAAAGAAAATTCCGAAATCATATCGACCTCTTATTTTCATCTTAAGTATGTTAGTGATGATGATATTCTAGAGTTTACAATGATGTGTACTAGAATTTTCAAGTAGTAGGAATCATTTTTACGTGAGGTGCATCAAAAGAAAAAAAAATCATAAAAAGGTAAAATAAACTTTATTTTCAAGTCCGTATTTACAAAAGAATAGAAATACTTTTACTTTAAAAATATCACAACACAAATTTTAACGCACTCGAAGTTTATTTAGAACTGAATTCTAAAATAAGTTCAAAATGAAAACATGATTTTTTTGTTTATAGTTTTGTAATTCTCATGTAGTATTTGGTTAACATTTCAAAAATAGTTGTTTATTAAACAAAAAGTTTTGAAAAAGCTGAAATTTTAAAATTTGGAATTCAAGATATTTATTTAAAATAATCTTTTTAAAAACCATATTTGCCATATTTAGCATAGATGAAAAATAATTCCAGAAATTCATCTGAAATAAAAGATGATATCCAATATTATTTAATTTTCATATATTTAAATAAATGGTAAGGCTTAACTTCAATAATTGCAAATCATAGTTTTAATAATAATAAAGTGTTATTGTATTCGAATGCAAGCTACAGAAAATTAATAAAATTCGTTTTTTGTAATCAAAATAATCAAATCTCAATGTTTCAAATTTAATAGTTCTGAAACGTAAGTATTATGTATGTATATATTATTCTGTTTCAATTAATGAAATAAGGTGAAAAATTAACAAAATCTCTACTTTTGAGAATTTTATATAATTAATTATACATTTATTAAATACCAACAATTAAATATACTTTCACAATAATATAGAGCAATGAATTTATTCATATAAATACTAGTTGAAGCACATTCTAACTGAAAAAAATAATTTTGAAAATAATTATCTTGTTAGAGTTCGATTTTTTAAATAAATACTGTTTTTCTATTTTTTAGAATGATAAGTATTTTAATTTTAAAATTCTGTAATAAAGTTTTTACCTTGTGATATATCTTTGTTTATTATTTTTGAGGTAACATCGTTTATTATACCAAAACTCCTCTAATCTAATTCAAAATATATTTCTAGAAGCCCATTATCTTAATTAAAATGAATAGATATTTCCCCAGCTACACTTTAACCTCAGCTTTGGGGGCTAAAATAACTACGATATTTATAGTACTTGTAATCCAATTTTCATCAAAAATTCAAAACCTTTTTAATACACATAATTAAATTATGAGATTCCAAGTTAAATCTCAGCCCATCGATGTAAGCAATTTTGCAAGCATTGATTATCATTGAAAAACAAATTTCAATTAAAGAATGATATGGATAAATTTCAATAGATAGATAAACTCAAAAATAGAAGATAATTGCATTTAAATCAAACATTAATAAGAAAAATTCAAATAATTTAGAATATTCAATGATAAAGTGAATAAAGAGGAATTCAAGAAACTGACAAAAATAGGTTTTGTATAATTCTATTGTACAATCGTGAATTATATTCCCCAAAATACTTTCATTCATCAAAATATATTAATATCAAGTATTAATAAATATACTTTTAAATAAAAGCAAATAAAATATTTCTTCTAAGTATTATAAATTATAAAACTGATACTTTGCTTTGTAATATTTAATTTTCTTTGTAAATTTATCAAATTACTTTTACTGATAAACGAAATTAAAATCAAGTATTCATAACGGCACTCTCACATAAAAACACATAAAACAAATATATTGATTCTAAGTATAAAAAATTATAAAATTGATATTTTGTTTGGTAATATTTACTTTGCTTTATAAAAACCTCAAACTGCTTTTATTGATAAAAAGGAAATTAAAATCAAGTATTCATAAACATATTATAACATAAAAATGTATTAATATAAATACATTCCTTCTAAGAATTGAAAATTTAAAAAAGTATATTTTCTTTTGTAATATTTACTTTACTTTGTAAATTACGAAAAGTACTTTTATTGTCAAAATAATTAATATCAAGTATTTTGAAATATATTGCTTTATAAAAACATATGAAAGAAATACATTCTTTCTAAGAATGAAAAATTATGAAAATGATACTTACTTTTCTTTGTAAATTCATCAGATTACTTTTATCGACAAAAAGAAATTGAAATCATGTATTCGTAAATTACTGCAATACAAAAACACATAAAAGCTAATTACTGACTAATTTGACTTAAATTAATTTATTTAAATTAAGTCATTAATCATTTTAAATCGGATTCAAATAATCACGGTACTTCTCTATCGGTCTCTATCAACTGCTATTTTCTAATTTCTGAGATCATCAAACGGTTTCATAATAGATTAATCTCAGAACAGGACTGAAATCCTTCAATGTTTCTCACTTAAGACTAAATGAAGTATTATTTGAACACTGACGAGAAAAAAAATACTTTTATCAGAACTGTTATTAAACGCAAGGGGAATTTTTTCGAACATTAAATTAATATATTTAATTTCTTCCGAAAAAAAACCCATTTTATAAAAACTAATCAATGATATCATAATTCAACGTCAACCTTTTTAAACGCATCTGCTCTTAAGGAAGCATACGTAATAATAAAGCAATACTGGCAAAAATAGGTCAGCCTTTTAAAACCGCATCTGCTTTCAAAGGACCATATATAATAATAATAATAATAATGCAATGCTGGCAAACGAAGGCAAAAAATATATGCGATTAAAAGATGTTGATAAAAATTGTTATTTATATTTTATTTATTGCCTACGCGATTTCCAGTTTCAATTATTTGTTGCCTTCAATTATCCAAAACTCCCAAACGAAAACTACATCATAGTCTTAAATGACAAAAAGTATTAATGAATACACGATTATGTAAAACAAATAAAAGGAATACATTCATTCTAAGTATTAACAGTTATAAGAATGATAAAATGATCTGTGATATTTGTAAAACAAATAAAAGAGATACATTCATTCTAAGTATTAACAATCATATGAATGATAAAATGATCTGTGATATTTGCTTTACTTTTTGAAGAATAACAGGAAGAAAAACAACTCTAACTTTCCTTTCCTTTCATCTTAATTTTATTAATCGACAATGGACTCTTGATGGAGATGTGGCTTACAAGGAAGCATCTCCAAATGTGAGTAACAATCAGATAAAGAACGATGCTAAAGAAAAAGAAAGTTTATCTTACTATTTTCGGTCTCCCACCTTTTTACGAGAATTGGACGGCTTTTATTCTCATAAATCCCAAAATGGAAATCGAACGCACTCAACTTTTCTTTGAACTTGGAGTTGGGAATAAATTCAAAACACAGAATGGGAATTCTTTCTTCTTTATTATCAGTCTTTGGAATTTAGATTATATTTCGAAGGATTCTTTTTTATTTCTTTAAAATATCACAGCTTCTTGGAGAGATAATAGTTTGGTTTCTGAACTGAATTGCATTTATCTCGATCAGAATATATATTGAAACATGCAGAATGTGTGACCGTTGGCCTGCAATTTAGAATAACCGGTAGAGATATATCAAAACTGACTTAAAAGTACTTTAAAAATTGTAAATGTAGAAATGATGTGTGGAAAGGTTTATAAGCTGAATTTTATTTATTTTGATCAAAAAATATATTGAAACTTTTATAGAATGGGTGACCGTTGATGCTCTATAGGTCAGAATACCTGAAAAAATTTTATCAAAGTTGACATGAAAAGTATGCTAAGAGGTATAAATATTGGACAGATTTCAGAAAAAGTTTCTGATTTGAATTGTATTTATCTTGATTAGAATATTCATTGAAACTTATGCAGAATGGCCGTTGAGGCTCTTCAGTCTAGAATGACCGGTATTGAGCTATCGAAATTGACATGGAAGTGCTTTGAAAAGTGTAAATGTAGGAAATACCTCAAAAATTTTTTCTAAACTGAGTTAAATTTATTAATAATTTTAATTGTATGCTAAAAGATAACTAAAAGTAGGGAAATATCACCGGAGTTTTGGCATCTTCCTTATTTTCTGGGTATCCGGGGTCGGTCCTAATCCCGTTTTGGGTATGGCTGTTCATGTGATGTCTGTAAGGTGTGTGAATGTGCCCTCCTTTAAAAAAGGGTCTGTGCAAACGAATGTGTGACGCATGATATAGCTAAGTCGTACACTTGGCCCTCGTTGGCGCTATTGAAAAAAACAAGATACTCTCATTAGGATTAAATCGCTGACAAATAAGTGTCATCTGGCTTGTAAAGTGCCATAAATCACAACAGAAAAATATCAATTATTCATAGAAATTTGCAACAGTATAAATTGGGATACATTTATAGTGTTTTTAAAAAAGAATGTGCTCATATTATCTAAGAATGAGTTTTATTTTTCATGTGAATAACTTTACTAATAACTTTCCTTTCTTACAACACACAAATAAAAATTTTAAACTGTATTCATGATCATTAAATTCATAAATGTTATTCAAAGCCTTCAATTTATTAAGCAGTTAGACAAGGCTATTTTGTTAAAATGATTTAACTTTGTGATGAAATCGGCGAATCTCATCATTACTTTAAAAGCTTCTTTGGGTAACAATGAATGACGAAAATAATAACTCCCAAGGATATTTTCATATATTTAAATCCTAGAAGTAATTTTAAAATTTTGCAATCAATTTACGAAATAAATTATCAATACAAATGGGAATAAAATCCTAACATTTCTCACAATCAGTAACGGTTATATAACTTTATTCTTTGAAATATTTTGATTTTAAAATTATATGGAAAAATATATAATGGGAATAAATAACATTACTCTCAGTCAAGAACGGTTGTATAGTTTTATTCTTTCAAAGATTTTGATGAAAAAATTTAAAGAGAAAAAACTTTAAATCATTTAGAAAATATCATGTAAGAAAGAATTCAGATGTTCATGTATATAAAAAATTCACCACAAAATTAAACAATTTTTGTAGCGTGAAATCAAAATGAAACCAGAGGATGATATTTCCTTTTCATACTCTCCAGTAAGGGTTTTATCATCCTTCTGCATAAAATTGTGAATTTGGGATAAATTCACGATTGTCTTACAAGGAGTTGATGAATAGCAGCTATTCTTAGAGTGAATCAAATATTTTTATTAAATCTAGCTCGGGAAATTGTGTTTTAAATGTTTTTTGTGAACTAATTTAAAAGTAAAATTTGGCACGTAATTAAAATTGTTATTGCAAAATGATATGCCGAATTTCACTGTTAATTAAGTTATTGAGATCATGAGTTTCTGACTTTACATGCATGTGAGAGTAAAGACCCATACACGCTCAAACATTTGAAGCAATTGGTTTAAAATTTACAAAATATTTACGTATTAGATACTAAACTGTATACCAAATTTATTTCAGCTAGTTCTTCGCTTGATTGCAATCTTGAGATAGTGAATTTTATGCATGCGAGAGTAAAGACCAATACATGCTCAACCATTTGACGGTATTGGTTCAAAATTTTCAAAATATTAGATGCTAAATCTGAGCATCAAATTATTTTTAACTAGTTCTTCACGTTTTGGAATTATTGAGTAGATTTGTACAAAAACAGTATCAGGATTTTTTTTCTGAATGGATTTTGATCGAAATTTAAAAGGGAGTTTTAAAATATATATATATTCCAACGATATGTACATAATTTAAGAAAATTTCAACTATGCATATATGATTGGAGTATATGTATTTTTTAAAACTCTAGTCAAAAATTGGAGAGTTCAAAATTTGGTTCAGTGGCATCCAATTAAACATGTCAAACTGGTGCAAATCAAAATACACGAATTTAGAATAAAACATTTATTTTGCAGGACGAAACACATTGTTTAACACTAGACAAACATTAATACAATTAGATTATCAATTGCTTTTTCAGCTCAAAACAACTTTCTCAATCGAATATATTTATGTACAAAGTAAGCATCAAAATGGATTCCTATCCTATCATTTCGAAATCTAAAGTTCAACTGAGTATAGTTTTACATTTTGTCTTTTCTGGCAATTTCCCTAGTGCAGATGGGGAGAATGAGGAGAGCCAAATTTGACGGATTATCGTCGTTTCAAATTTACTTTTTATTAAAATATTTTGACTCATCTAGTACAAACCTCTTTTGGATACCTATTCACAAAAGACTAATATGAAATACTTTAAAAATACTTATTTTTGAAATGAAGGATGTTTCAAGATCTTATCAGACAGAGAACAGGGTCCGCACTTTTAGTCAGCAAACGACAACGTAAGTGACGTCATTTCAAAGTTTCACATGATTGGTTAAATTACGTTTGCAGACAATATTTCTCTCACTATTTACAGCGGTTTCAAGCTG
>JAPMOQ010045471.1:0-14267 GCA_026543055.1 Argiope trifasciata
ATTGCTAAAAGAAAATTAGGATAAATTATTGTATAAATAATGTTCAATAAAAAAATTCAAAAAAGGAGCATGAATTAACTACAAAAACAGTTATTACCTATTAAAAACAAAACAAAAATTGATATAATGAAAAACAAAACGAGTAGAATTTCGAAAATACGGAAAATGTATACAATAATGTATACATACAACACACAATACGCACATACAAGTAGACACTCCCAATCACAAAATACTATTATACTTACTTTTATTGTATTTTGAAATCTTTTAGGATTCAGAAAAAGCAATATTAGCAAAAATAGCGACAAACCGAAGCCTAAAGCTACTAATAATATTAATAATATGGAAAACATTGAAGTACTTTACACAGCACACGACTCATACATTTTTATAAACAAAACAGAAACTGCCAGATTTGCTACTACCAGCTGATCAATCGTAAGGAGTGTCATTTTCAGTACTGCAAAGTTTTCAACATAAATATAAGTGTTTTAATCGATTAAAAAACTTTTTAATTGCCTTGTCTTGCTTATTAGATTTTTTATGCTTTTTTGGAATTTTTAGTAATTTATTAAACTAAAAGGATATTAAATAATTTTCATTACTCGATTACTGATGTCATGAGTGCCCACTAGCGTCTCAATTTCAACGTGATCCCTACGGGATGGGCGAGTCCATTATAAGCTGTACTTTTCATAGGTAGGGACGTGGAATCCAGAGGGGCCAGGGCATGGGTACGTTTCCCGAAGGAGGTGCCGACATATTAGCTTAAAACATATATATCAGTAACCTTTCGTCTTATTTAATGGATATATTTTATACAAATACCATTTAATCATATTATAAAATCATTATTTAACATAAATTCTGTTTTATATTTTATAAGCTTTCCGACAAGCAAGCTGACGAATGTTTCCAATTTTGCATCATCTTCAAAAACGGTGATTTACTGATTTGGAATTTTTTTTAAAAAAGTAATATGATAACATATTCATTTACAGAAAAACTTCTGAAAAATATGGAATCATATTATTCATTATCATCTAATATGCACTGTTTCTGCAAAAAATAAAAAGGATGTATCTCTTGGAACTTTATATGATTGTATGAATATAATATCCTTATATTTATGGAAAAAAATTATTTTGCTAATGGTTATATTTGCCTTCACACTTCAAGACGATCATACGTCTATTTTTTATTATTCCTAAACCTAACACTTCTATTTGTTTCAATATGTTACCATGAACTGAAAAAAAAATGTGGAAGAATTTTGTAGAAGTATATTCTAGAATGTTATTAGATTCTAGAATGTTATATAATTTCTGAGAAGATATACTATAGTTTAAATATATAATTTTTTCTTATAGCTTTCTTTATTTTTTTGATTCTGAAGTTGTAATTATAGTAGCCATGGTTTTCATTTGCAATATTTTTTTATATTATACATTATCTTGTTTTAATAAAGTTTACTCATTCTTCTTAGTATTTTATGCATAGTTTGTACATTTATTATGTGTCTTTATTCATTGCAAAACCTTCTTGAATAATGTCAATTCCTTTCATTAAAATGTTACACTATAAATATGAGCAAAATATATCTATTTAATAGACATAAATAATAAAAATTTATTTAGCATTTTAATTTAGTTACATGTTAAACAATTTGCTATTTTTATTATTTGATTTCTGAAAGTCGTGTAGTAAAATATTCTTCATCCAAGGTGTCTTATATTATGCAGTGTCAATGTTTGTTGGACTAACTCGGTCAAATATTCATTTATGAATTTTTTTCATTCTTATGACTTATGAGAATTACATATATAATTCTGTAAATAAGTAGCCAATTGCGTTTTTTTAATCATTAATCATTTACCAAAGAAATTTTTAACAGGCATTCAGCTAAGTGTAGATTGTGAGTATACCAATCTGAAAATATTCTTTGCCATTGTAACATTCTTATATATTATGTGAATAAATATTTTTCCTATAGCTGTAACTGAGCATGCACAATGGTTCCTATGTTTACTGATAATATTGTAATTGTCTATGCTTAGACATTTTAGTATTTTGGTTCCTTTAATGATTTCAAAGCAAACCTAATGAAAACCATTATATTATTTTCTTAACTGACTCACAAAAATGGGCTTGTAAGTAAATATTTAAAACATTTAAATCAAATTACTTCCATTCAATTTACTTTGTACCTTGACTTTTCAAACTTGCTATAACTTTATTTCTAGAGTGTCCATCCAACTTTTAACATTTATATTTTAAAAAACGATAAAGTAAATATTATAAATTTACAGAATTGTAATATTTATAAAAAAAGAAAATTATTTGTATAAATACTTATAAAAATAGAACATATTAATAACATAACAAAAATACTGAGAACATATTTTTTATACATATATTTTCATTATATTCTTTTAATTTTTTTTTCTGTCTCTTAAAGTATAAGGCTTAATAGCTTAAATTAAGTTTTTCAAATGATGAAATATATTTTATGCTTTTACAAAATTCTTTGTTTCTGATAAAACTGCAGTGTTATATTTTTTATTGATTGAGTACAATATACCAATGTAGAAACTGAATTGCATCCGAGAAAAAAAAATAATAATTTTGCCTTGAAAAATTAAGATCTGTTTTTAAATTAAGTTAAAAAAGTATTTCATATGCTATATTTAATAAAAAGTTGATTGCTGTAGATTTTTTATTAAAGATTATTTAAATTTATTAAATTAAAAATTTCTGTAACATATCTATAAACTATCCTTAAGCTATTGTCTAGTTTACTTAATTCTGTAGAGCTGAAGTTCTACTGATTAACTGGCTTATTTAGCATAATTATAATACATAAACCAAAATATAGTTTGTAACAATTATGTATGATCCGGTCACGAAATGCAACACAAGAAAAAATTTGAATACTGCAAAACAACAATTCCAAATATAAGAAATAGTTATCTTTTAAAGACATTCAAAGAGGGGTAAACTAAATCCATATTCACATGCTAAAAAAACAACGTTTTCCTTCGTGCTCAGCGAATAACGATTCATCTGAACCGGGAAAAGCGTTGAGCTACAACTCAACATTTAAAAGACAACGTTATCCCTGCTGCCCCTCTCGATTCAACGTCCCTACCTGTGAAAAGTAAGGTTTGTGATGGATTCGCCCATCCCATAGGGATAAACGTTGAAATTAAGACGCTAGTATGAGTGCCCTTGCACTCATTCCGGTACACGTGCACTTCTATGCGTATCGGTGTTGTGTTCCTATTCATAGTTTCGGTGTTCCTCCGAAGAGCAGAAAGTTATTAAAAGTTTTTTAAACGTTAACAATTTGATAATTTTTTTTAAATTTAAGAAGAATAAAGGCAGATGTTTGCAGTTTTAATTGAAAACAAGTTAATTTCATAATTGTCAATAAACAAATTATATTTATTAACAACAAGTTCAGTTTTTTGTGAAGATAATGCTAAAGCCAAGGTTTTTAAAAATGCCAAATAATTTCTTTATCGCTATTGCTGTAATTGTAGTTGTGTATAATTGGGCAGAGTATCGCATTAAATAATAATATTGTATTAAATTATACTCTGAGATATTCATTTTGCAGAAACATATTTTTAACATATTGGGGCAGCCCTTTGAGTACAATATTTTTAAAATTTATTCTGAAAAACAAAAACGAGGAAAAATAGTTAATAGTGGTTTACATATTAAAGAAAAACTATTCATTATTAGTACTTACAAGCTATTGAATTTTGTCTTTTCAAATATAATATATTCAGCAAAGTAAGGTCTTGTATTTTATTTATTGTCTTTAATATGTGTGATATTTTATTGCAAGTTTAAAATAAGGTTTCACTACTTAGAACATAGGAAATATATTTTGCCATTTTTTATATCTTAACTCTGCCGATATAGATATTTTTAGTTAGAAATGATAAGTATTCATTGTGTATCTTTTTCCTTCAGAGTTGTTTTGACAATTTCAAGCAATCCTAAGAGAAATTCAAATTGTTTTGGTGCTTATGTAAAGAGCCTATAATTTAAGTATTGATTAGTACTTTTGAATACTTTTTAGAATCTTTGCTTTCTTTACAATTCATATTTGTTTTAATTTGCAGCTTTAAAAAAATTGGCTGTAATGCCTAAAGTATGTTTTTTCTCCCCTTTGTATTCAGGATTGTTAGGTAAATTGTAAGATTGTAAACTTAAAGTAGATACAATTGGAAATAATTATAACCATATTAGATTTTTTTGTAATGAAATTCATTGCTTCAAATTATTGTAATTTTACATTAATTTAGTGTAATTAAAGTTTTGATGATAAGAAAGAAAGAAATTATTTGTTCACTGAAAAAAAAACTAAATTTGTTACTAAAGAATGATAGCCTTTATATTTACTTTTTATTTTTATGCATGTTCCATTAGCCTGAGAGGAGATGATTATTTAACTGAATCTAATAAAGACTTTTGGTCTTCATCCTCCCCCTCCCTTGATTTTCTACCGAAGTAATGCTGTTTCATTATTATTATTTTAAATAATTAATTATCATCAAACAATTTCTATTAAAATATAACTTTACAAAACATTTAATTTAAAAATGGATAACTATTCATCTTACTATTATTTTAAATTAATAAAAAGATCATAATTTTTTATCATGTTCTTTTATTTTTTATGAATTGCTATTAAAAATCTCATAAAGAATTTTAATTAACAGGTTTTATTCTTTCATCAATGAATAAATTAAATACATAATGTTTGATATAAAAAATTAGCTGTTAAGATGTTATTGGTTGACAATTGATATGGAACCTCATTAATTTAAATGCAAGAAAAATAAATTAATATTCATTTCTATTTTTTTTTAAAATATAGAAGAAAGCCATCTAATTTAACAAAATAAAAAGTTGCAATGTATACACTTATATTGAACCTTGTCGAATTTGAAATCAGATAATGAATCACTATGAAGCATATTATTAATAATCCAGTGATATAACATAAATAAATTGGATGCTGAAGTAAAGTATGATATAAATAAATGTGTAATTTTTTTATCACCAATAATCAATGTTATTACTGTAACAAACATTTGAAGAATGTCACTTAATTGGCTAAAAATATTAATAAAATTTGAATATTTTGGCTAAAAAATTAACTGTTTTAGGCATTTTATGGCTTACTAGTTGGTACCTGGAATTTTGCTGCTTTAGAAAAAATAATTTGGAAGTATCATTTGAAATAACTATCTTTTTTAATTAAGAGAGTTATTTATTTCCTTCTTGACTATGTATGTATCAATTGAAATTGAATGATATATAAAGGAGAAATATAAATAACATTTATTCTTTTTTATTACTATTGCTACAATATTCAAGTACTTTAGGGAAGACATTTGTGTGTGTGTTTCCATCTTCGGCAAAAACAAATTTCTCGGCTGTCCAATTCATGAGCCTCTGTTCATATAAAAACATGGATTTTCTTGTCATTTGAAGTTACTGACTTTGTGCCTTGTTGATGAGAATGTAAGTCAATCGAATGGGGAACTGCAATCTTTTGGAATGAAAAGGCATGTCAATGGGAATGATAGGAATGAACACTTCTCCATTCAACATTCTGTTAAGAATAGTTTTCTTGATTTTGGATGTATATTGATCTGATTTGCATGATCAAGGAGCAGATAATCTTTGTCCTTTGATTCTTGTGGCTTATTGATCTTGAGATTCTGAAGCCTGCAAATTTGTTAACAATCTGTTTCATCGTACCTGAATGCATAGTATTTAACAGGTTGTACTTGAATTATTTACTAAAAAATAAATATTTGGTAGGTGATTTTTTTTTTTTTTTTACTATATCATTTATGCATATATTTAGAAATATTAGAGTTATCTAAAAAAATATGTAAAAATAAAAGAACACACTTGATTACTTAATTTTTTCTCCTGGTAAATATATGCAAATTATTCAAATAATTTATATCTAGGTCAAATTTCAAACAATTTAAATAAAAACAAAATAAACTCTTTGACAATTTTTTCTTCCTTTTTTTTATAATTATGAATTATTGCATCTAGAAAAAGGCATCTAGCCATACCTTTTTCTGATGTTTGTATGGCATTGGTAGAATCTTCAACATTTCTTTTTTAATTCAAGAAATTCTCAGACTGAATAACACATTTATGTTTATCAAAAATTACAGACATTGAACTCGGTATTGATTTCCATACGCTAATGAGTCTTCATATCATCTACATAAGTATTAACATTTCCTTTCACTGCTAAATGAAGGCTATAAAGCAAAATATTCATTAAATAAGAGTTTAAAATGTAAAATTAACTGGGTTTAAAATGTAAAATATCTGTTGCATAAGTTTACTTTATAAATAATAAAGCAATGTAATTTTTGAGTTTATGACAAGTACTAATTACTATCATATTTTAAAACAGCTCGAATTGTGAAGATGCTATAACCTTTAATACTTCACATTGCAGTTATACATTTTCATATATTTCTCTATCTATTACATTAACTTTAAATATTTGGTAAATTTATTAAGGCTTCAAGTTTGACTAAAAGTATTTAAATATTTGAAATCATTTCAATAAAAAAAATTCAAACTCAACATTTTTGTGTAGTTCTTAATACATTTATAAATGTATTACATTTTCAATTATGATACATTTATGCTGTGATATAACCTTTAAATGGAAATGTACATCCAGGAAGCAATGTCGCTTGATGGCACAAAGTTAAATAGCAAATAAAAATGTATATTCAATAATTAGTGTAAGGGAAAAAGAAAAATGTTGATATACTGAATGTAGTTATACTTCGCCAATCATTCATAACACAACTCCAGATTTTTTTTAAAAACTAATTTGAAGTGTTAACTTGTAACACTGAACTGGTTGGGTGATTCATTATAAAAATAATAATTACAAATAGAGATTTATAATCTTGAAGTATATTTTATAGAATTATGCTAACTACTTACTCTCTTTTCTTTAGCAAAAAGGAATCAAAAATATTACACAGGATTGTCTATACATACCGACTAGATAATTGTCTAGGGCCACTATATCGAAAAAGGACTGTAAGCAGATCTATTGTACTTAAATATTTGTTAGCCATACAAATGTGTAATATTTTTATTTTATAAATTATAAAATATGGACTAATTAATAACTCTATATTTATAAGCAACAAGCATTGATTTAAATATAATTGTATATTGAATGCCATGTATTATAAATCCTAAAATATAAATGTGTCATAGGTCAACCTAAAATGAATCATGTTTGTTTTGTAAAAAAATATTTATATGATCAGCTTATTAAATGAGAGGCCTTATGATGTGAACTGCTTAGGGCTACAAGCCTTAGCACTCCAAATGCCTTAATCCACCCTTGTGTATATAAGATGGTTGTGGCTGAATACTGGTTTATACACATATTTGATAGATTAGTTTCAAGGTATAAAGCTACTGTAATTCATTTCTATTGTTAGGAAAATTAATTTCCTTGCAATACAGAAGCTACTTAGACTATGCTGCTATTTAGTTTTCCTAGGTATTTATTAAGCAAAAGTCAATGAAAAAAAGATATATATGTTATTTGAGGATTATTTAAATAAGAATAAATTAATTTGTTCTATTCAGTTTATATTTTTGATAATTCAAGAATTCCTCTAACTCTCCATTGTCATAGTGTATGGATTTTTTTTTCAGCACATATTTCTAAATTACTAACACACTATCCATATCCTGAAAAGTATATGAAATAAAAGTAACCAATTTTATGGCTACCCACAATATGAAAATATATATAGAGAGAAATTTTCATTATTGTTATTATATTTCAATGTAAATGATTATTTTCAACTTTAAAAAATCTTTCATACAAGTTAGTATTTTATTATTCATTTTCCAGGTGATAAAATGACTCTTTTGACAATAATTTTAAAACTTTATAATGTATAAAATCTTTGAAACTTAACTAATGTTAGCAGATATCATGCAATCAAGAATTATAATTTTCTATAATCATTAAGAATTCTAGATATTCATTTTAAAAAATGAAATGTAAAGAATAAAAAACAGAAAATTCTCCAAACCATCATGTTTATATTATAAGGATGTATCATATAAGAGAATCTGATTAACTTGTAACACAGTTCATAAATGAAAATGTAATTTGAAAAAAAAAAAAAACACAGTTAATAAAGATGCAATGGTAAAAAAATATTTATAAGCAGCAACAAAATATACGCATAAAAAATATTAAGAATAGAAACTAATAGCTTTTATATCAGAAAATTTAAGAATTCATTAATATTATATTTTTGCAAACAATGACAGATAAATTAATCTTTAATTTTATATGATAAAATTGTAGAAGCAAAGTTTATTTTGAAATAAGAACTTTTGAAAATTTTATACTTTACATAAAACTATAATAATAGGAGACTTTAAATAATTATGCAGTGCTAATGCAAATAAATAAATTGAAATATACATATAAGCATTCATATGATTTATACATATAATAGGAGATAATTTTTTAAACAAATAAATGCACAAGAAAAGTCATTCTTAAAATCAAATCTTTGAAAAATAAACATATGATAGATATAAAAGTTATTAAAATAATAAATAAATTAATAAACTTTTCACACATTAAAAATAAATAGCACATATAGAAATGATATATACATGTAGAAGTCAATAAAATAAGAACAAACAATATTTCTTTGAAATAGTTGTGAATATATATATATATAATTAAATCAAAGCAGACACAAAAAAAAAACTTTTATCCATATATAAGAGGAATTTATGATTCTTTTTTAGAGAAAAATTCAAAATTTTGTGATTAAATAATAATTTTGATTTAAAAAATGATTAATAAATTGTAAATAAATATATTTTACTGTCAGCCCATCACAAGAACTCTGCTAGATGATCATCTATGTTTACAGCGGGTATTATAGAAACAGGCTTTGGTAGGAAAGATCCATTTAGAATGGATAGAATCGGAGAGAAGTCTGAGGCATTATTCTTTTTCTTGGCGTCAATCTGTAGCGATAAGAAAAACTTGTTACTCAATTGTCTTCTCGCTTTAGTTGCAGTTGCATGATCTTTATATTCGCTTCACTTATTTTTTTATATTTTATTAATATTTGATTAGCTTTGTTTTTTTGGTTAATATGAACTGCATTTCATTATTTATTTATTTTTCTCTTAAATTTTGACGTCCTTTTAAATGCCTTTTCGATTTAAGAAAGGAGAAACTTTAAATCACAAGCACGCGAAATTGTGCATAATGTTGCAGTTTTGCTCCGAAGAAGCCACAGCAAAATTAGTAAAATTATTTGATAGTTAATTTTGAATTCTCTACTTGAAAAATTGTTTTTAAAATGTTCTTGCAGGGAACTTTGAATTTAATTACTTTTTAAAGAAGTATATTTTAAAATTCAGTACTTTATTTTCATCGAAAGTATTGAATAATTTCCTTAAATCTACAGGTATAATTCAAATATCTCCTATCACAATCATTGTCAAGATAAAAAAGGCGAGGGGGAGGGAGCCATTGTCTCAACCTTTTCTTCTTAGTGTTAAATAATTATAAAAGAAATTCTATTACAGTTTTAAAAGAAAAAAAGAATTACTTTCAAATTAAAAATAGCTATTCTGTTATTTATAAAAATATTTAGAGATTAGATTTAATCTCTTTTTTAGGAATTGAATGGATATATGCAATTGTTAAGAAGTAATTATATCAAATTTTTATTGCAAAATATTATTCATCGATATAATGGTAAGAAGAAAATATTATATTATAGGAAGCGCATTTCTTATTTTTTTTCAGTAAAAAAAAAAAAATAGACATTTAGTATTCAGGTTTGTTTTCTTGCCTTTCTGTTGTATCAATAGCTTTCCTTCATGGATATGATTCCAAGAATCTAAAAATTTATTAACGAGATTTCTTCTACTCAGGTGCATTGACTGTGAAAATAAAACTGTGACAGATAAGTATTGTTAAACAGCATTGATGAGTTTTGAATAGAAATGTGAAGGACATTAGGAGTGAAGAATTTTCACCACCGAAATGATAAAATGCATGCAGAAATTTGTGGATCCTTTATGGCTTCAAGCTCATGACTACTGATATACATAGAAAAGAAAAGCTAATTTATCACTCTATTATTTGAATTGACAGTTCGTGAGAAAAGTTTTCTGTGGAATAATTATATTTCTTTTCTAAGTCCGGGAAAATGAATAAATGGTAATCCAGAATAAAAAACCAAATTTTTGTTGTGTTTTTCATAGAAGAATGTACTAAAAAATGTACTAGTAAATCGATGTTGGGTTTATTAAGTTAGGCTCTTTTAAGTCCGGTACATCTGGCACGTGCCTGAATGAACACTTGAGTTACCTTCAAGTTCAGAATACTTTTACACATAAACTTTGCAAGATTAATTATACTGTAGAAAACTTGTACATATTGAAAATAAGTTACAAATCAACGTTTGATTTTTAAAACTCTAAAAATTGATAGTATGGTAATCGTTAATTTTGTGTATCAGAAAAAAGTATATATACCAGAAAAGTAAGTATAAATCTGGAAAGGTTTCAAGCATATTTAAATATGAACATTTTACTTTATAACAGAATAAAAGCAACTTTTTATGAAAATTTGAAATAATTACGATTAATTATGTTATTATTTTTATGTTAAATTTGATGCATTTGCTGGGGAGAATTTTATATTAATAACTTATATAAATTTAAATCAAATGAAGTGATGACAGTTAATTTTTTGTATTGCATGATTTTACTTCTTAATTTTTTCTTCTTGTGCAATCGTTAGAATACAAACAATTATTCAGTTTGATTTGCTTTATTCTTTGCATATTTATAACAGGAATATCAGATATTTTCAATATTCCGACTACTCAAATAAATTTCCTCTTTGTGATTTTTTTAAAAATTTGTTTTCAAAAACTAAATGTAATCATACATAATATCGCCAGTTTGGTGTTAAACGTGCCAATGTGTGAAACTTGAATGAAATTCGACCTCTGCAAAATGAGCTTTTCCTACAGTAACCTGTTTCGATAACGCCCGCCGTAAACACAGACGATATTCTAGCTGAGTTCTTGTGTTGGACAGACAGTACTTTGTAGTTTTTTTTAAAAAAGAAAATTAGGAAATGATTTAGATCTAAGTCTTAATAGGTGAAATAAAATTCAGTTAAGCAGCAAACATACTTCAACAAAGCTTTAGAGCATGTTCAAATCCAATAATGAATTAAAGCCATTTATTTAATTGGATATTTTTACTTAAAATAAGTAATGAAACTGTCAATAAGAATAAATTTAAAAGACATATTTAGGCAATACAGCAGAATTCTCTGGTATCCTTTAGGTATTTATATGGCTCAAAATGAAAATTAATTTCAAAACAGAATGATTTGTAAAATAAATTAAAATATCAAAAAGCTATGGAACAGATTTAATGATTTAAAAACTACAATTTGCTTTTTATGAGACCCATATTAGAATTTATTTCTGAATCTCTAACTATGTTCATGTATTCAACAATTTTACTGAGTTTCCATTTCGTTCTTGTGAGTAATCATACATTTAAGATATATTTAAAGCTCTTTTTAATATTAGAAACATATGGATGAAGAGCAGTTTCAAAGTAGTAATTTATTTATGATTTTATTTCCTGACGAAAAGCATTTCTATTTCTTAACATTTTTATTTTGCTTTCCTTGAAAATTGTGATTTAGAATGGCAAGGCAAAAAAAAAAAAAAAAAAAAAAAAAAAATCAAAAAGGAAATCTTAATGGTGACCAAAAAGCGTCAAGAAAAAATTTCGTTAAATTATAAGAATATACTCCAGTGTATTATTTATTGATATAAAAAAAGTTGAACATGGGAATCTCATGCTATATAGTTTGATGATTGAAATCCCCAAATTGGCAAAAAAAAAATTATTCATGCTTTTTGGTTGCCATTAGAACAGGAAAGTACCTTAAAAAATAACTGTATTAAACAAAAGAATTTTGAGTTATAAGCAATTAAATTTTACAACAGTTATTGAGTAATATAATAAAAAAATAATCTTTTTGTAAAAGGCTGTTTCTTGATCAGGTATCAAACTGAACAAGACATTGATGAAATAAGGAAGACTAATTTTTTAAAGTAATGAATTATTTATAAATTCTACTCTGCTGTCACTATGAGGGAAACATTAGTGTACATGCATTGCAAAAACATATCAATAAATGATTTTTTTATAAAACTTTCTATGACCAGGTAGAACATTTGTAAAGAGGTTCAAAGAGTTAACATAAATTTCTATATTATTCATATACTGTACTTGTTTATTCTTATTAATTAAGATATTCAGATTACCAAGAAAAATAAAATTTGACATAAAATAATAATCACTTATGAAATTTCCGTACATGTTTATTTAAATCCGATTTGTGTCGATACTTCCTATCACAAAATTCACAGTTAAAATAGCTATCCAGAATACAGATATGCTGTTCTAAAATTTCTGGAGTGGCAAAAACTTTTTTACACTCAAAACATTTCACTCGTTTCTTAGGCATATGAGCAACAGAATGTTTCTGCAAACTTGTCTCTTGAAAAAAACCTTTTTTGCATACAGGACAAATGTAAGGAGGTTCCATACCTGTGTGATAATGATAATGATGAACTCTGAGATATCTGTAACTTTTAAATGCACCATTACAGATTGTGCAAATTATATCTTTAACTTCTGAATGAATTAAGACATGAGTGTTTACATCTGTTTTTTTCACAAACCTTCTAGTGCAATATGGACATGAATATGGTCGAGAAGAATTGTGCAGCTCTTTATGACGTTCTAATTTAGTGCTTGTAGTAAAGGTTTCACCACAAATTTCGCAACAATTAATATGAGTCAACACATGCCTCTGTAAACTACTCTTTGTGGTAAACTTCTTTTCACACATGTCACAAGTGTGACCTTTTTCCCTTGTATGTGTCACTTGATGCTCTCTTAAATGCGAAATTTGAGTAAATGCCCGCTGGCATATCTCACATGTGTAAGGCTTCTCTCCAGTATGAGTTTGATAATGCTTCCTCCTTGCACTTGAATCAGCAAATTTCTTTCCACACATTTTACATGGATAAGGTCTTTCCCCAGTGTGAGTGAAGGAATGTTGTTTAAGATCTCTTTTTAACCTAAAACCTCTTTCACATATTTTACAAACATGAGGTTTTTCTCCAGTATGTACCATTATATGTCTTAAAAAACGATTATAAGGAAAAGACTTACCACACATATTACACTCAATTTTTTCATTTAGAGAATGTCTCTCCAAATGAGTTTCATATCTTTTTTTACTTTTGAAAGTTGCATCACATAGATTGCATTTTATAGTTGCTGCCACTATATTTTTTGTTTTTTCAAAATTTATGCTCACCTTTGGGGTTTGACAATTTCCATGAGATTCCAGTTCAGCTCTTCGTGTTTCATTTAGAATCATTGTATCATCTGAAACCTCACATTTCACTATAGGTTCTAACATGGCTATTGTCTCTGCATCAAAATCATTTGAATCATCACAGGATTCAAATTGTGCTTGGGTATTTATCCTTGAATTAAGTTCAACTGTAGAAGGATCATAAATGTCAGTTAACTTTAATGCACTTTCTCTTTCATGAGAATCATTATCAGATAAATCATATTTCTTAGATGGTTCCAATAAATTTAACTCTTCTTTATTATTATTTTTGATTTTCATTTCTATTCCAGTTATCTTTTCATCACAATCAGAAACATCATTTGATGTATCTTGGTTATAAATTGATTCAACCGAATTTTCTTCTACATGACAATCTATATCATTTAGAGATTCCATTTTTATTCCAATTGTTTGCTGTTTAAAATCATCAATTGATATATCATGTTTATAAGCAACTTCATCATGGGAATCAAAATATTTTTCAACTTTCGTCTGTATCCTAGTCACCAGCTCATTAAAATCGGAATTAATATTTGATGTATCTTGCTTACAAGTCAATTCTAATGAACAATCTATGTTCTTGTAATTAAACTCAGTTTTCCATTTTCTTCCATTCACCGGCTCTTCACAATCAGATTTATTATTACTTGATATGTCTTCCTTATAAGTTAATTTTAGTGCATTATATTTTTTCTTGCAAGTAAATTCAGTTTCTGTC
>JAPMOQ010045471.1:14277-33849 GCA_026543055.1 Argiope trifasciata
TTTGCTTGTCCTGAATGCATCTTAATCACATTAAACGATAAAAGTTCTCTTATTTAAATACCAAAATAAGTTTTCAATTATATCACAGTTGATGAAATAAAATTAAAAATAAGCTCAAACAAAATGTAGGAATAAAAGTGATAATCCGCATTATTATATGAAGGAAATAGAATTATAATCGAAATTTCATTTTCATTAAAATTGCAAATACTCGCTATCAAACATCTTAATAAATATGAAAACAAATACTGCCCAGGTGTGTTGTCACAATATCAAAACAGAACTTTTTTTTTTTTAATTTGGCTGCCAAATATAAAAGAAAAAAAAATGTAGGCGATTGCAACCCCTAAGAAAAGATATGTAGTGATAAATGAATAAGATATATCAAATTTTAAATCAAAATCGCAATTAAACCCTGTAAGTCAAAAAAAAAAACATGAATACTTATAATAATAAAATTCATTAATAAGAAAAATATTTTGATAAATATTGTTGTAATTTCTGATACTTTTTTATACCTTCTATAAATTTAAAAAAGTAAAAATATTAATCTAAAAATTATATTTTGAAATTTTTAATGGTTGCTGTTCAAATTTGAAACTGCTCTAATATCAAAACTAATCTAAATATGTCACCGAAACGAACTGAAGATATCTAAGAACTCTAAGAGCGCGAGATGTTTTGTTTTTTAATTTTTAATATAAACATTGTTTAAACGTTATATG
Source organism: Argiope trifasciata (assembly GCA_026543055.1). Taxonomy (NCBI): domain Eukaryota; kingdom Metazoa; phylum Arthropoda; class Arachnida; order Araneae; family Araneidae; genus Argiope; species Argiope trifasciata. The sequence continues at coordinate 15,003 of JAPMOQ010045471.1, forward strand.
CAAGTAAATCTAAGTTATTAGTTTGCATTTGCTTCTATTATTTTTGTGGGTGGTTAAATCATGACTCGTGAAGAGTATTTCGAAAAATTGGAGCAATTAATTCTTGATGAAAGTGAAATGGTAAATTAATTTAAAAAGTCTGCTTTCCTGTCTCAAATTTTTTGATGTGCAGTTTGCTTGTCTAACATTTTTAAGACTTAAAATCATTCAGAAATTTTGTTCATATGAAACTGAGTCTGGGACGGTAGAACGATGTATTAGCTTTTAAATATATTTACATAACGTATTTTTTAATCTTGATATTAATTTCAAATGTTTCCCCTTTCCAGGTTACATATAAAATAGCTAGCAGAGAATTAAAAATAAGTGTGAATGAAGCCAAAAAGTGAGTAATTCATTTATAAACATTATTGTTACAACTCGGTATTGCTAAAATACAATATAGATTAAGCAAAATGCTGTAAATTAAGATGTCTGATGAAATATACTTTTATAAAAAATAATTGGAATATGAAAACTAAATGTGACTACTTTTGTGTTAAAATAGTATGTTGATTAATGATGTATGATTATATAGTATAAATAATTGTAGAATTGTGATCATTTTATTTTTAATTGTGTATTACTATATAATATATTTATTTTATTACTATAGTGTATATTATTATAAAGTATTACTTTGATTTATTAAGGTATCTGGAAAATCTAATATTGCATGTAATTCCATACGATCTTTTAATTTAATAGTATCATTTCAATAAATCTGTAATATTTGATGTCAAAATATCTTCTCTTGAATTGAAAAGTCATTTAAGCTGTTCATTTCTTTGGAGTATTAATTTTTTATTCATGTAAAGTAGTTATATACTTTTAGTACAATTTATAATGTTTATTTACTGAAAAAAAGTTTTGCAATATGTTTATAATTTGGTGAAAAAGAATTGAAGGCTCCAATTAATTTTCAAATAATATGTAAATGGTAATTGGATTGTGAATGTTTGTTATGTTACACTTACATTGTATATATTTGCATATATGTTGCTTAATCTCTGTTTATGTTATTAAGAGTAATTTTTCTTCACTATATTAATTTTCAAGTGACATTTTAAACAAAACTTATAGCCACCTCACTCCCTTCCAAACTCAGCATCTAGAGCAATTTTACCAATTTTCACTACTTTGCAAATATAATTATCCAATCGGAATGCTCTACATCATTTTATAATCATAATTTAAATTAGTACTTCTTTTGTATTGAAAAACTGAACTATTTCATTAAATTCATCGACTTAATTATAGTAATGTCATTAATATGGATGTTGAAAATGCCCTTTTAATGATATTGATTTAGTAATATCAACTAACTTTGATAATCTATATTTTTTGATAATAAAACTGTAGTTACAATTAAGTAAAACTTGCAAAGTAATCATAGAGCATTCTGATGTGTTAACTATATTTCAAACTAGACAGTTGGCAAAATCATTCAGTTAATGAGGCTGAGAATTGTGACAAAATTTTATTTTGGGAACTCTCTTGAAATGAAGAGTGGTTTGGTAAGTGATCATTGATAATGTATCAAAAAATTAAATGTATTAACATAGAATTTAAAAAAAATTGTGAATGTTTCGAGTATTGTTATTGGCAAATTCTGTTGCAGATTTTTCAATAGAGAATGAAATATAAAATTTTGTTTTTCAATTTAACCTGAAATTGTAGGATATTTGAAGGTAGAAATTGCTGGTGACATATCAGAGGTTGTAATTAGCAGCTCACAGGAAAATATTTGGGAATTGGCTGAGGCTGACATACCCTGGCATAAGATTTTTCCATAAATTATAAGTTTGTGTTTTTCTGATATCTCTTGAAAATAGAGTGTGTAAGAAGGCAGGCATCACTTGTTTACATATTGACAGTCATGAGCTTTCATATAAAATTGAAATTGTAAAAATCAGTTCATTAGTCCGGGCTGGCAAACTTTGTGGCATGTTTTTCCTATAGGGAGCATGTAATGAAATGATATGTTTATTATTATTTTTTTTTATTTCTCATAAAATTGGAACATGATGGGAGTCTAACTTACTTGGGGTCGTAATATTTAGTATGAAACAAAAGAGTTTCTTAATAAATGCAATCTATATATTTAAAGTATTAAAGAATAACTACTCTTTTGATTTTCCTTACTATTATCTCAATAGCATTTATTAAGCTTTATGTATTAAAGAAATTAGCCTTATCATTTAATGAGTGATAACTAATGATTCTGAATTTCACCTTTTGGCATTTAATGTTACTATGACTTTTTAAGTAAGAATTTCAACATAGCATAAAAAATGGTGAAATATTCATTTCAAAATAATTTTCCCCCATTTATTTTTGCAGTTTTAATTGCTAGATAAATTTGGTAACACCTCAATATTAAGTATAATCATGATATATAAACTGCTTTAAATGAATATTGTTATAAAAATGTTTATAATTATAGGTTTAATTATAATTTTCTTATATAATAATTCATGTCATCACCTATAACATTACCAATTCATTATCTATAAATTTGTTGTTAATTTTAAAACTAAAACATTTTTTGAATTTGCTTTTTATTTGCCTGATGTCATGTCTAATGTTTGTTTTCTTAGATATCTACAAGAATTTCTGGATAACCACAAATCTGAAAATTTAACTGCAACATATTTTCTATCAGGAATATCCAAAAAGGAACCAGGAAATGTAAGAATTTTAATGTTGTGAATTCTACTTATTTCAGCATACTTATTATTAGTATTAGCATCTTATTAGAAATAACCATGAAAATGCCTAATTTGGATGAAATTTAGCACAAAGATAGATTATAGTCAGGAATAGAACAGAAGCTACTTTTTATTCCAATTAATTGAGTGGTTATTTTTTTATTAATTAAAAACTAACTTTCGCACAAAAAAGCTGAGACTAAATCTCGCCAACTATAAACAAGGCTCCATTTTTTTTTCCCTCAACAGGAATGAAATTAGGTTTAGCAGAATTTCAAATGATTCTATTTATTTTCCTTGTGTTTGATGTATTTAAAATGAAATGTTGTTAATTAATTGATTTTTCAGATTCATTCTGAAGTACTTTTAAATTAAAGTATAAAGGATATAAATTTCTAATCTGCATTGCATTACCCCAACTTGCGTAGGAAAGTCAGACATGCGTTACGCCAACTGGCACTGGAAGTTCGCACATGATTGTTGACAACTGTGTTTTCATTTAAATTAAAAGTTTAAAAATTATGTGTATAATACTGTTGTAGCTATCTCAATCTTGATCAATAAATAAAAAGGATTTGAGCAGATTTAATTTGATGTTTTGTTTTATTTTGAGTATACAATGTAAATAAATTGTTTTTATGTTAGTTGTGTGTTTTTGTTATTAAATTGTATTTATGTTATATATTTTTCATATAAGCTTATACTTTTAAATGTCTTTGGGTTAAGTTTAATTTAAAAAAATTATTGTTTGTCATTATTTGATAATATTTCGTACATATACATCAAAGTTTCCATGCAAACAGAGTCGCGGGTGGTAGCTAATGTTTTATTATATATATACCTTGTTTTTTTTTTGTTTTGTTTTTTATGAAAGGGAAATAAGTGTGATATGTCATAAGTTTTATCTTCTCAACACAGTCCAAGGCTCTGATATAGGAATTTCTGCTGTTTTGATAATAGTTCTCTGCTGTTTCCAAAAATTAAGATATAATCCAAGAAATATATGAACTTGAGAATCAGGTTTATCCTTAATATCATATTTTTACCTTACACATATTTTATGAGCAACTCTTTCTAACATCTTCTCTTGTCTCCATGAAGTTGGAACTTAAATTATTTAGAGAATACTTATGTAATATTATACAGGCACATCTAGTTATAATCTCCTGTGACTCTGAGTTTTTCTTAAATTTGTTTATTTCCTGTGTGGTATTCTATTCTTATAGACATTATTCGGCATATTGTAGAACCCATATTCAAACATGTTTTTGTTCTAATTCAGGTTAAAGAATATTCAATCATCTCTTAGAATTTATATTTTTCCCCATAAAGATTCAAGTATAAAGTTTTTATTAAATCTTTTGCCCTTATTATTTTTTTAACATTTTTGATGTCCTTTTTTTAATATGTATTTAATTTTTATGTACTATTTAAATTCAATGCATACTTTGAGATATGTTTATTAAATTGATCCCTGTGTTTCTTATAATTTTTTAAATAATGATTTAATTTCAATTTATTTTTTTTTCTAATGTTGAGGTACAATTTTTTTCATGTCCATAATTTTCAGCTTTTTTTTTATTTCATGCCTTTTTTAGTTTTTTAACAAAAAAAAAGTTACAATTTGTAACAAAAAAAATTAGCCCTGAAGTCAGAATCAATATAGTAACCCCCTCCCCCAGAAAAAAAAATGAAAGTGTATATTGAAGCACTACAGAATATACCTTTGTATAATTTGCTGTTGCAATAAGCATCAGCTTTTGATTGCATTTATTGATCCAACCATAAAATTGGTGCACCAAACCAAACTTTCTCTCACTCTGTTTGTTGGAAACATTCTCTTATGCATTTAAGATCTTCCGATTTGGAGACTAATGTCATTAATGCTGAATAAACAGTTTATAACTTTGTGGTACGCAAGTGTCTTGATAACATTTTATAGTAACAATTACTGAAGAAGTCAGTGCTTAACTGAGAGGTAGAAGCTAAAACTATCAGAAAATTTCCACTAGCCCCAAAAAGATCATTTGCTGTGCTCATTTGTTTTCATTAACTTCAAATGGAGTCTCCAATTGAATTTCGAAGCCAATCATCTCTTCTGAAACAAATGGACCATGTGTAGAGTTGTTTGATGACATTCAGATTGTGAAGTATAAGCATGAGTCTCAAAAGAAATCTGCAATTTAATGTTATTAAAATGATTATTCAAAATTAGCAAAAATCTCTGTATAAACCTGAATAAGACAGCAAGAAACTACAGATAAGAAGTTTTTAGAAAAAAATGTGAACTTCTACGTTGGAGAAAACACTAGTGTCGAAGAAGGTTTGACAGCTTTGCTAGATCAGGGTGTGTAGCAGTAGCATCGTGAAAAATTCTTAAAAAGTGGTTAAATTTGAAAACCAGTTTTAAACACCTTAAAAGTACTTACTTGACTCAAGAAGTGCAAAGATGATATTCTTTTTGGTTTCTGTATTTGATAAATACGCTTTTGATTAATATAAAAAAAATTGACAAAATGGAAGCATTCAGTGAATGGATACAGGAGTTTAAACCCATGTTAAATTAAAGATTAATGAACTTTTTTTCTTTCTTTGCTCGTTTCTTCAACGTTGAGCATCATGTTAAAATATTGGTATGGTTATTCTAAAAGAGCAAAACATGCCGAACTGGTTGCAACTTGAAAAATGTTTGAACTTCTTTTGCATTTAGTGTTCTAAATAGTGAATAATTTGTTTTAATTATGCATGGTAACTTTTATGTTCAAATCTTTATGTTTTCTGACAGATTAGCTCCGAAAAACGAAAAATAATGTGTGTAAAAGAAATAGAAACTTCAATGATGAGAGTTGTTGCAAAAACACACATGAAATGTAGTGTGTAAATGAAATAAATGCTGTCTAGCCATTTTTATTTTTATTACCGTGAAGAACCTAACCCATTCGATCATCATTCTTAGTAATATATTGTTTCATCTGAACTTTTGAATAAATATAAAAGGGATTTTACTGAAAATTTTTCATTTTTCATTCAAATGTGTGTGTGTGTGTGTTTTAATGTAGTCATATACATTTAAAAAATCTACTTACCTTTAGAAATTAAAAGCAATAGGACATTTTTTAGTTTTAGTTATATTAATGTCCCGTTTAAAGCAACACGAGGGCTATTTTGGGACGGACCTCGTAATTTTGAACCACGGTCTGATGACGAGGACGACACCTGAGGTGGCACCCCCTCTCCACACCACACCAGCGGGAGGACGTTTGGCCTGACAGATTTAACGTGCAAGAGACCCCCTCACATGACGGATCTTCGGTTGAATCGAGTCTCGAACCTGAAACCCTCCGGTTCCGAAGCCGAGACTTTACCACCAGGCCACCGCGGCTCATAGGACATTTTTTAGAGCTTGAACATTTAGGAATACCATTATCCTATTCTATTCAGAAAAAGGATTTAAAAAATTTATTTACAACTTGGCATTGCACTGTCATCAGTTTTTATGGTAGTTTTGCCAGTCTTATAATGGTTACCATTCCAGAATGCTTAGCTAAATAGGATTACAACTAAAATTTTTAAATGAAGCGAATGCAGAAATTTACCCTCTCTGTCCCATCTATATCGAATTTTATTTGTTTTTGCTCTTATAAAACTCAAATACAAACATTGAGTCATGATGTGCTTCTACATCAATGATGACAATTTTAGAAATGATATATCCATCTAAATAAGCTGGTACTTTGTTTAAGAAATATTTAAAAATTCTTTTCATGATAACCATCCCAAAATGCTTAATTCTTTGCTTAATAGTATTACAGCTAAAATTTCCAAATGAAGAGAGTGCAGGATAAAATTTGCACTTTCTATCCCATCTATGTAGAATCTTTTTTGCTGTTGCACTTATAAAATTCAAATAAACATTAGGTCATGATGTGCTTCTACATTTATGATAACAATTTTAGAAATGATGCATCTATCTGAATAAGCTGGTACTTTATTTTTGAAATATTTAAAAATATCAAATATCTTGATTTTTAATCTTAGAAAAGTTGACTTAAATTTTTGGTAATGATAGTCCCCCCCCCCTTTCTTATCCCTTTTGTGTGTGTGTGTGTCAAAACCAAAAAGACATCTGTATTATGAAAATACAGAAATAAATATTAAAATTTAAAAAACTGCTCATTTAAAATTAATTTCTTAATTTTGCAAAAAGGTCCTTAAAAGTTCTTAATTTTCTTGAGAAGTGCTAAGAATGTATTCTTTTTTGTTTCACTGATGATGATTTGAAAATAATCGTTTTTCTGGGTATATCAAGAAAGAAAAGTAATGAAAGAAAAGCATTCAGTAAAGGGATACAGGAGTTTCAATCGATGTTAAAATAATACTTAATGAACTTTTTATTATTTTTTTGCTTCTTTTTTTCAACAATGGGCACTGGCTTGAATATATATTGATATATTAGATATATACTATATTGAAATATTAGAATGGTTATTGCGAAACGAAATATGCTGAACTGGTTGTGATTCGAAAAACATTTGAACTTCTTTTTCCAGTGTTGTAAATAGTAATGTTTCTATATTTACTATTTCTATTCATATAAATTTATATGAAACATATTATTTCATTTAATAGCCTCTGAAGGTGTATGTTGTTTATAAAAATAACTTAGAAAAGTTCAAGGAAAGTCTATCTGAAGTAACTAGCTGCCATATTTATTGTGTCTGTAGAGCAGTAAAGACGGTAAGTTTTAAAACTTGTATATAATTTTTGTATATTGTTATGATACACGATTATTGTTTAAGGATTCCCAACCCCTAATTTTTGTGTGTGGGGGGGGGGGGATTGAATACATACTGTATTAAATATTCAAATTATTGATGCTAAATATATATAGATTTGTGTTTTGAAAATTCGACAATATTTACTGTAGTCCTTGCATTTTGATACAACAAATACTGGAATATTTTTTTTTCAGTAAAAACTTGCTACTTATCTTTTTAATAAACACTCAATTTATCATTTTAAATTTATTTTATAAGAATCAAAAGTAGAGAGATTTTTGATTTTTTTCTCTTTTACTTTTTTAAATTTCAAAACAATTTTTAAAGCATAAAAAAGGCTGGATTTTTATTGGTGATTTTTATTGAGTTGTTATTAAAAGGAAGTGCCTTGACACAGATATCATGGGATATAGAAGGAATAACAAAAAATGATTAACCAACAGTTTGGCAAATAAAAAATGATAAAAGATCTTAGAATATATTATTTAGTTTTAAAAATACTTATTTAATACATATTATTTTTCTTCTGTTAAAGTGTCCCCTTGCCCCTGCAAATATAATTGAAAGGCATGGCATTTAAATATATCTATAATTATAATAAAGCTCAATATAAGCTAGTGTGTGTTAGTGATCTACAGGCTAGGACGTTGGACCTATAACTACCAAATTTAGCATTTGTATACCTTGGATGCTTGGAATATACACCTCAGAACCATTTTTTCAAATTTTTAATTTAATTAAAAAATGAAGTGAAATTTTGACACCTATCCACCATAACTTTCAAAAATATTATAGCATAAAATTGATTTTTACATCATATTAAAGATTTTAAAAATTATCTTTTAAGTGATACTAATATTTTAATCAAAAAATTTAAATTATATTTGTAATGAATTAAAAAAAATAATTTAATCATATTTTACAACATTAATAAAACTAAAGCTGCATGCATGTTGAAAGGGGGGGATTATCTTTTATCAAAATCTTGCCATCAGATTGACAAAAATTCAAATTAAAAAATTAATAAAACTATTATTGCAAATTAAACATATAAAAATGTAATTTTCAGCACATATCTGTATGAAATAAATTTTTTCTAAAAAGAAAATGTAAGGAAAAACTTTTATTACTTTTACAGTATTATTAATGAAATAAATCAGCTTTATTTAAGACAAATATAGTTTAATATATATCTTTTCAATTCATGGCCCAATGGCTAATTTTAAAACTTTAATAATAGAAGTAAATCTATAAAGAAGGTCTAATTGAAGCTAATAATTGCCTAGTATGTAACATGAGTCTATATATGTTTTAAAAACTTTTGTTGAATAATTCTTCAGATTTTATATAAATTACGAAAAATATTCTATAGTACAGATAAGACTTAAATGCTGATGGATTCTGTCTTCAATATTGACATTAAAAATCTATGAATAGTTTCTGTAAAAAATGTATTTAAACTAATTGCAGTTTAATTATTTCCACTTTAATTTAATAATGAAATTTTGTGGTAGCTGACAGATAATTAGAAAGACATATAGAACATTACAGATTTAAGCCTTTATAAATACATGAGTGAATTATATGACTATTAAAATTTGAGCTTTAAAAATATATTGATAAAGATGCTATTAAAAGACAAAGTAATAAAGTATTTAATTGACAATGATAAGTCACATAAAGTATTTAACTGACCATTTTAAACAGTATTAAGATTGGCGAACCAGCTGGTCACCAAAGACGGCAAGTATGTATATATAGAGAGAGAAAAAAAGAGATAGCATTGAAGGCTTTTTTTTTTATTAGAAAGAATATTATGTTATTGTTCCAACCAGGTAGCCAGTTGATCAAGAATAGTCTAGGAATTTGGTGATGTTGTGGGAAATCATTGAAATTTATTATGAAACTGGAAAATTAACTTGATGATTCTCTAATATTTATTTATAGGTAAAATAAAATATCGTTAGCAACTAATGAAAGTTTTACTGATATTCCAAAACAGATTATGGAAGAAAAAGATAAGCCAACACTTCTAATCTTTTGCATACTAGCCATATTTAGCGACCAGCTGGTTCGTCAACCTTACTGCTGTTTAAAATTAATGTAACATCATTGTCAATTAAATACTTTATGTGACTTGTCATTGCCAATTAATAGCTACTTTATGTAACTTGTCTTTAAGAAAAGAAAAAAGAGAAAGTTTTTATATATGAAAAAAGTCTTTTAACAGCTACTTTATTTACTACAGAATTATTTAATGACAAATATAATTCACCTAAAATGTTTCTGACATTTTCATTTAATTTTTTCAAAGTAAGTTTCTCGGTATTTATTTTCATTTAAACATGAACCTCTATATGTTTGTGTATATGTATATATATATATGTCTTTTTGTATTATATATATCTCTCTCTATATGAAGGATGAGGGTATGTTGTACAACCTCGATGTACCTTACAATGAAAATGAAGAAAACAATTGCAGGTAAGGATTTTTACAATATTTTTAAAGGAAAAAATATATATATATGCTATAAGTAATGTTTTGAGCTAATATGTATTATAAGAAATTGTGATGACTATTTTTATATTTTTAACAGTGAAATAAAGAATAATGTAAATCTATTGACAGTTTTGAAACATAGTTTATGTAAGTGTACCTGTTTTCACAATATTGTAAACAGAAAGAAAAAAAAATAATGTTGCTAATTATATATGTGTGTGGTAGAAGTTTTAAATTACTTTTTTAGATTTTTTTTTCTGAAACATTTAAAATAATTTAAAATTTATAAAATAAACATTTTGTTTAAATCAAATTATTGAGATCTCCAATTAGCTGTCTTTATGCATTCTGAACAATAGTTTGTATTTATGATGCAATGAAAAATGTTCTTGTAAATAATTAAAAACTAGCCGCCTTTGGCGACCAGCTTGTTCGCCATGAATAATGCATTCTATAATTTTTAATTAAATCACATATACATTAGCCTTGAAGCAATTCCGGGCATTGATTGGCCTGAAATTAAAAATGTTTTTTTCCGTGATGCTTCAATATTAAATATGGTTTTTTAAAGAAAGCGAAAAAGGAAAAAAAAATATTGAATAAATGATATAGATGTTGCAAACGATTATAGAAACCTTGGCTTTGCATTTATTTTTTTAGAAACTATCACATTTTATAATGGAAAAAAAATTATTGAATTACTGATACAGATATTGCAAACGATTTTAGAAATATGCCATTAAGTCGGAATTCCAATGCATATCCTGTCTAACTTCGATCAGGTTTACCATAAATAAAGAAGGTTTGTTGAATAAATGATTTAGATATTGCAAACGATTATATAAACCTTTGCCTTGCATTTATTTTTTTAGAAAATATCACATTTTATGTTTCTTTTATTTTATCCAGTCACGTGCTGAAAGTATCATTTCTTCAGACTTGATTTACGATGATAGTTTTTTTTTTAATTTGAACTTCCGGCATTGCTTTATTTTATCCAGTCACGTGCTAAAAAAAACGGTTAAAATATTTCTTTAAAAATTCGTTAAAAATATAAGCTTGAGTCATAATTTAAAACTCTGATACCATGAGAAAGCTAATTTTTTTATCTTTAAATTGGTGTTAAAATCATGTTTGTGCGATTATATTTTCGGAAGTTATAGCGGAAAAACGTCAAAATTTCGCTTAAATTTTAATTAATTCAAATTCTAATTACAAATTCGAAAAAAGGGCTCCGAGGTGCACATTCCGAACCTCCAAGGTTACATGTACCAAATTTGGTAGCTGTAGGTCCAACCGTCTGACCTGTAGAGCGCCAACACACACACACACACACACATTGAGCTTTATTATAAGTATAGATGAGTTTGAAATTTAAATGTAAATTAATCATGGTAAAGTATTTTATTGCTAAGGAATATTTTGTCTAAACATTTCTACTTGTTATTCTGATAAGAATATGCTGAACTTCATACCTTTTTTTAATTATCTAGAGATTTTTTTTATTTTTATGCATTAGTATCTATAAATATTGTATTAATATTTAAAGTAGTATTTTTTTTCCTCTAGTTATGCAGTGATTAAGCATCCAAACATTGAAATTAAAGCTCCAGTTTTGAGAAAGACTAATGGAGTTAAGATAGAAGTAAAAGCTACTATTCCCAAAAAAATGGTATATTCTTCATTATAATAATAATAAAAAAATTATTAATCAAATGTATTCAGAATTAAGTTTTCTATAAAGAGAAAGATTTCATAAGGTTTCTTGAACAATTTGTTATTCAAAATGGAGGAATAGTTTTGATATTAGAATTATTTATCTTTATTATATGAATTGAAAATTTATATTTCTGCAGTCAAATTTTCTTCATGCACATCATCTCTTGTACAGTGACTGCTTTGGGAACTACACAAAATTAGAGGGTATTTTTCCATTCTTTGTGATAGTGTTGGAACTTGGATACTGAATCTTCAATTAAAGCCATTTTACTGTTTTCAATTGTACCAAAATTATGTCATTTTTCAATGGTGGATTGAAATCAGAGCAGCGAAAAGGCAGCAAGAGATGAAATAGGGATGTTTTTGTGATGAGATGCAATGTTTATCTCAAATCTTGTCCTTCATAATGGCATTTTCCTGAAAATGAGGATCATTTTCAATCTGCTCCAGGAAGTCATGGCACATGTTTCCTTTGCTGTTCTTTTCTTCATGTAAAAGATTTTTAATGCAATTCTTTCTGATTTTAATAGTTAAAATTTAAAAAATATATGTGTGATGTAAATTCATCTCTTCTTCAATTGTTTTGACTGTCAAACACTTTTCAGAGTGATCGAGATCTCAGGTTTCATTAGTTTTTGTAATTTTGGACCATAAATATTTTATTTATTTCTGTCTAAAATTGCTATAAATCACCTGAAAATTTGGATTTATCAAAAATTTTATCTCCATACTTCAATTCTGAAGCAAAATCTGGTAATCCTATATTGCTCCAAATTGATATTATTCGTTTTCAGAATACAGCAAATTTAAAATGACTTAAGAAAAGAGAAAAAGAAATACTATAAACAATTGTGTGGCTTGGCTGTTTGCACTCCAAATATCTATTTGCTGTTTATCACATGTTTATTCAGTTTCCATGATAAATGAGACACAATGTAATTAAATTGAATGCTACCCTTACAGTCTCATTACTTTATTTACATACTTCAAATTCTCTTTGAATGAATGTTAAGATTTCGCTGCCTCTACTTTAAAATTTTAATCTCTAAAATTTTGAATAAAATTAGACTTTGTTTTTAACCCCCCCCCCCTTTAATATTAAGGAATATACTTGTAAAATGCTGGTTTTTAAAGGAATTTTAAAATGTCAAAAGGAATATTGAATTTCAACATCATTTTTATATAACTAAAACAGGCCATTAGTTGTGTTTATTTTTAAGTAGGATAAGTTTCAATGATCTTAAAGAATTATTTTGGTGAAAACAGTAAAAAGTTTACAGAAAATGCCATGAGAGTACCGATGAATTAATCTGAATGATAAATTCTTAAAAACAAGTTTTGCTTTGAAAATTTTTGATAATTTATTTTAAAAGTTTATTATTGACTCATTAACATTTACATGCATTCCTATATGATATACCAGCATCCTGGCATGGGGGTAGCTTGTCTTCTCAGCGATCTGAGTGTCCCGGTTCAGACATGGTTCTTCTGTGTTCTATCTGTGAGGTGTATTACTGCGCCCCCCCCCCCCCCCGTAAAAAGAGGTTGTGTAAGCAAGCGTGAAGTAGATCAGTTGTACTCTCAATCGTAGTTGGCGGTACTGAAAAAACAAGAGATGCTCATTTTGATTTAAATAACTGACAGATAACTGTCTGCAGGCTTATAAAGGACTTAAGTAGAAACAACAACAATGTATATGATATTTTAATGGATTCTAATGGCTATATTCTGATTTAAAACAGTCTCTAATATAGAAATAATTATTCTCAATATTTTTACTTTCTCGTTTTAAAAGTGGGGGAAATTCTATAATTGTCATCAATTCAAACACAAAATTTGGATGAATCTGTGTTTTTAGACCTTCCCAAGTTTGAAAAAGACATTTTTAAACTATGTATCTATTATAAAAATTGTTTATAAATGCTATTATTTAGATTAATGAAATTTGGTAAATTGTCTTTACACTGTGTATATGAATAATATTTGGTTCACAGATTGATTTTCCAAAATATAGATATATGTCAAATTTAGAACCGAATTCATCTACAGGTAGACTGTTTGTCTCTCTGTACTTTTATAAGCCTGTAAATGTAATGAATAAAAAATACACCGAATTTTGTAATTATAATTGTAATTTTCTATCAAACTTTAGTCCCAGTTGTTTGGGAACAATGCATCTAAAACACAAATTTGATATCTGGTTATGTATTTGTTAAATGCCAAGGATTAATGACCAAGAATTATGCAATAGATTTGATAAAATTGCTAAACTTCCACCAAATATCAATATTCCTTAATTATTGTTCACTATTGTCATGCAAAGCTTTTATGGCCTTACCCAATGTCTACTATTTTATGTAGTGTGTGTGTCTTCATTAGAGAAAATGCAAGAAAATTTTAGAAAAGGTCATTCCTTTAGATTTTTTAAAATATAAATTTGGACCTCCCTCCCCTCTATTGTGAAACATTACATTTTTTGTAAGTATAGATCTAGTGTAATTTTTGAAACATATAGTTCTTTTACTATAAAAGTTTATTAAAATATGATTCTATGTATTTTCAGGGTACAAGTTTCTTCAAAAATGCTGCCAGTGATTCATCTAAAAACAACGAGAAAACTGAACCAGCTGCAAGCAATGATACTAAAGAAGCTGCAAAACCACTGGAAAGCAGCAAAACTAAAACTCAGTCTCCTGCTAAAAAATCTAATTCAGAGGTATTAATTGGTAACATATTATACAAATTGTTACTGTTTTAATATTTTTTTATTTATCTGTTTTTCATGATCATTTCCTTCGCATTAAATATCAGTTACAGTTCCTATTTCAGTTTAGTCCTATTTTAGTAGATGGATTTAAGGATTTTGATTGTATATTTTGTAGTGACTGAGACTTAATGCTTTTTGAAAATCAGGCATTACCAACTTTGGTTATGTGTTTAAAAAAATTTATATCTGTTTAATTCACTTAGAAATATTCTTTTATTATAATTATTTCTATGTAATTTGTACACTTTATTCTGTTTCTTTAATTTTATTGAGGTAACATCAATAAACGGTAAAGGAAAAAAGGAGGAAAAAAAAGAATTTAGTAGGTTTCACATAACTCTGTAACCAAACTGTTTTCACTACTTCTTTTATATTTGATTACAATTATTGAATCAAAACTCATTATGAAAACAAAATTTTCTTCCTTGTGCATTGCAATTATATTTAAGTGATGGAAAACTGCAAACTCTGCCTTCTTTTTCTAATAAATCTTTAAACCTAATAAATCTTTCTAATAAAACCTAATAAACTTTGACCCTTTTTTTCTGCTTCTTTTTTTTTAAGTTATGAGCCGACAGATTTTAAATCAACATTAATTTTAATTAATAAAAATATATTCTGGACGGTTTTTGTAAATAAGTTTGCTGGCTTAAAAGAAAATTATATTAATTTTTTTCACTGTTATGTTTGGTAATGTACAAATGTTCAAATATTAGACTTTTAAAAAAATAAAAGAATGATATAAATGAAACCTTCTATTGTTTCAAATTAAAATCAACTGTCAGTTCTCATATTAATTATTAGCAGGTCAAATTTGAAAATATATCACCATATTTCGAATTTGTGTGAAATGAAGTTTTAAAAACCAATAAAATGAAAAGCAATTGAAAATAAAGAAAGGAATGAATAAGAAATAAAAAATTGACATTATTTAAGCAACCTATTCTGAAATTAAATAGGAATATTTATTAAACATTTATTACTAATTATTTAATAATTATTAATAACTAACCACTTTTGGTGAACAACTGGTTCATCCATCTAATTAGTTATAAGTTTTTAAATAAATTAATTGTCATTTCCGAGAAAGACAATGTTACATATTAAAGATTCAAACAAATGACAGCAATGAAGACAGCTTTTTAAAGATTTTATTTTTATTGATTAAACAAATAATTCCAAAATTGAAAAGGAATTCATATATATATATATATATATATAGTTTCAGTTTCTTTTTACATTATGATGCAAGTTGAAATACGGTTTGATTTTAAGTTAAAAAGCTATTTTAAAAAGCAATATTGTTTAAATTTAAAAAATGCATTAATCTTTATAAATTGAACTAATTTAGAAGATAATTTTGTTTTTATTTCATTATGTTTTACATTTATAAAATTGAAAATTTTTGTGTTGCTAAAAAAAAAGAAACTATTTAGATTTAAAGTATAATCAGTTTTTCTGCATTGGTATCTTACTTATTGAATTAGTTAAAGTTCGGTTCAGATTGAACAAAAGATTGAAACAAAACTAAAAATTTGATACAAAATATTTTTAAAACATGTTATCAAACTTAAAATCAATAGATAGATTCATAAAAAATTCAATTTTCATTGATTTCAAAAAATAGATATCTGTTTTATTTCAGTAAATGAAGTGCAAAATATTTTCTATACATTCCTTCCCTCTCCTCTACAACCAGTAAATTTTTCTACTCTTCGTCCCACATGAGGAACATACAAAAATTTTTCCATGAATGGCTGCTGATCATAATAATTAAAAAAATGTATGAACATTAGACTAAGAATTTTGTAATACTTAAACCAGTATCATCATAAAAATAAATATACATATTTTATAACTGCATAAAAATGATTATAGTGTGATAATTCTTTTGAACTTAATGTGATTTAATTTTCAAATAATTAAAATGTGAATATAAATTTTTTAAATCTCTGAAGTATCCAAAATACATTTGTGTCAAATTCAGTATCTAGGTTTTACAATCTAATTAATGTATGCCTTGCAGATACACACATATTCATCGTTATTATTATTGAAGATTAGTATTATTATGTTATTTGCAACTAAATGAGTGGATAAGGAATGTTGTTGTGATTGGAAATTTGCACAAAAGAGGATTATATCTATTTTCAATAAGTAAAATTTAAAAATATCTAAGAAATAAAAAACATTTTAAAAAAAGGGGGGGCTAGGGTAATTACTTCGATTTTCTAACAGGCTTAGAATTGTTTCAACTTACAATTTAAGGGTGATCATACGGACTCATATCAGTGTTGTTGAAAAAATAATTTTTTGATTTTTTTTAATTGCCAATCAATGCAAATTTTACTTTTGTGTTGTAACTTTTTCTGGTAAATTATTGATTATTTCAACTGAATTGAGCTAAATCATTCAGTGATATTTAAAAAGAGATATTGAGCAAAATATTTTTTATTGTACAGTTACTAATATTTTTGCTTTAAAAAAAGTTTTTTTTTTTTTCAACTATATTTATATTTTTAAAAAACTAATTATAGATTTATTTTTGTTTAAGTTTGCTAAATTGTTTTTGAATGTTTGACTCTTTGCATTTTTAATTGTTGAGTAATGCCTTTTTTCTTTTAAAATTGTTTCTAGTCTAAACCTCAAAAGCTGAATACTCTTGCTTCGATGTGGCAGAAAAGTGAAGATAAATCCAAGAAAGGTGAAAATCCAAAAGTTGATGGAAAAGGGAAAACTAAGTCTCCTCAGGTTAGTGTTTTTAAATGATAATATCATGTATATAAATTTGAGTGTTGTAACCATTTTTTTATATACTATAAATTTTCATTTTATTTCTCACTGTAGGAAACAAAACAGATGCCTAAAAATAATATCTTGAGCATGTTCTCAAAGCAAGCAGGTATATTTATTATTTACAGAATATAGTTCTAATTAATTTCAGTGTTCTTGCATATTTTTTAGATAGTATATTTTTCCACATTTATATTATTGTATTTTATATCTATATATTCCCATCAAAGCTAACATTCTTTGTAATCTCTTATAAATATTTAAAAAATTCTAATTGCACAAATATATTTTTAATTTTTACTCAAAAAATTTTTTTCTGCTGAAAGATATTGTAGACTTAAAACTGGAATGTAACTATTTTTGGTTTTCTGTATTTTCATATAATAATAGAGAAGAAGAGATTTATGTTGTAAGTATTCCTTATTATAAATATTCTCATCGATTCTAAAACTTTTGTTATTTACTAATAAATAATATTTGTATTTAAAGAAACCTTTAAATTTGTAATTATGTTTTTCTTGTGATATATCAACTAAATGACAATTCAGATAGATGGTTTATGACTGCTTGTAAATACATGGGTATAGCATCAAATAAAATCTAAAATTTCTTGGCTCAAAGGAAATTAAAGCATTTGCAAATCATTAAAAGAAGAAAATTGTGTCATAGTTTTATTTAAAATTGGTTAGATGTGATATTTTAGTGTGTATATTTATTTAAAAATTTTAATCATTTGGTAGAAAATTATTTATTGATATCATATATGTAAATATTTGATTGATATTTAAATATGTAAAATACTACTCTTAGAATATCTTTATCCAAATGTATTTGGATTAAATTTATTATTAAAATTTCAATTATAAGTATAGACGTGGTAAAAAGAATTATCCTTGGTTTCTAATAATTTAGACAACTAGGAGACAAATTTGGATTAAAAAATCATATTCCATTTATGTATAGTCCTTCTGCTTAAGGGATCTAAACATGCATAATATGATAAAACCCCATTTATTAAAAAAAAATTCATTTTAACCCCTTGACATCTAAAGAAAACTTGCAATATTTGATCCCTAGTGCCACTATATTTCAAAAAGTATTAAGGGAAGATGCAAGATGTTTGTACCTAGAGCAGTTAAGTAATTAATTGATCTTAGAATGTGTTTGTGTCATTATTATTTTATATAAAATAGATTGTGTAATTGTGAAATGATCCAATAGTCATTGAGTGAATTTTTTGCTTCAAATATTTTATTTGTTATTTTAGAAAAGAAACTGGATAGTTCATCAAAAAAATCATCTTCAGTGTCAGAATCTCCTAAAACAGTCGAAGGAAGTGGTTTGTCTGAAGAAATATTTAGTAAAAGTGAAAGTTCTATTAAAAGTGAGAAAGTAGATGAGGCAAAATCATATAAATCATCATCTGATAAAAAGAAGAAAGTTAGTCAAAGGTTATTATCATTTATTGGTTTTCTTAATTTTTGTGTGTAATCTTGTACTACTGAGCTTTTATTTTTACATCACTTAACTAAAAGGAG
>JAPMOQ010045474.1:0-15315 GCA_026543055.1 Argiope trifasciata
TCTTCCCTGTAGGTCTATATTATTGATTAATTAAGATATCCGACTACATTAAAAACACTGGTTCTTGACCACATTGACGATTTTTTTAATATTTTTATTTCTTGTAGTTCAGACTCTCCTTTTTCAGTTTCTTTTTTCTTAGGAAAAGGAAAGCCTGACCTATGATCCAGGAACACATTTTTTTTTCAGCAAGAGTTTGTCTTTCACTTCCATTTCCTCAACTTTTATTTTTATACAATTTCTCCACCGTTGACCTGATACCTCAAAAACTAATAGAGTTTTTACATAAGAATTTCAGCGTGTCTTTTATATAATATGGACAATGAAAGGAGCCAAAATTCTTATTGTTTGTGAAATACTTTTTCATTTATAGGTGTTTCTAGAAAAAAAATAAGTTGTGAATTGATGGAAGAAAATGTATACATACGTATATTTTTACCCATCACTTCTTTACATCTCAATGTTTTTCTTACCTTTTGATGAATGTCATTCATCATTATACTCTATAACTTGTGTACACAGAAAAATAGGATTGCTGCGTTACCATTTTGTGTAGAGTGTTAACCGTTTTTTCTAAATTTCATCAAAGTTTACTACAATTTTTCCTATTTCTCAAAATATATTATATTTTGAAATAATATGCTTGTTTTTAAAGTATTTTGTATTATAATTGACAATACATCTAAAAATCATAGTTTTAAATGGTTTCTAAAAAATACCAATTTTTCAAAATTTTTCCTTCGAGCGTAATCAGATACGTTAATCGGAAAATCGGATGCTAATATTTCTATTTCGGTTGTTACTTGCCAAAATTATTAGTCAGCCTTAGATTTGGTTCTGTGGGCCTTACACGATCCTCCATCGATCCAATTTCGTCACAATCGCTGAACACAGCTTTATGAGGCCGTGAAACGGTTAACGGCTCTTTTCCAATCCTCACATTTTTCTGAAATCGGAATCAAGAAATCGAAGGGCTGACTACCGATTCTTTTAAGGTATCCGGCTACGTTCGAAGGAAAAAGTTTGAAAAATTGGATTTTTCAGAAACTATTTTAAACTAAAGTTTAAAACTGTTTTGTTAATTGTAATACAAAAGACTATGGATACAGCAAGATTATTTGAAACTATAATATATTTTGAGAAATAAGAAAATTCGTAGTAAGTTTCACTGGCATTTAACCAAAGCGATTAACACCCTACACAAAACTGGAATGCAGCAATCCTATTTTTTCTTCATACACAAGTTATTGAATATAAAGATGAATGTAATGAACAAAAATTTGAGACATTTTGAGATGCAAAGAAATGAGGGTGGAAAATATGCGTATATATACATTTTTACAATTTCACAGCTTAATTTTACTTAATATCCCTTTAACGGATGGTGGTTTCAATGCGAAACCACCATTTTCAAAAATTTATTTCTAAACGCGCAGTGGTTCCACAACGAAACCGAAGATTGAAAAATAATCTCTTATCTTTAATAATTGCCTGTAGATGTCAGCACATTACTTTAGTTTTTACCTATCGAAAAATGCATCGTTTAAAATGCTGTTTTCGCATATTTTTTTATTCGATTTTTTTTTCGGCAATTACATAGCAACAAAAAATCTAAATGTGCCCATAAATTAGTTGAATGTAGGCCCCTGTAGCACACAATTTTTTTTCAAATCAAATGATGGAAAAAAAGTTCACCAAACTTGACTTTTTCTTAGGTGGTTTCGAAGAAATACCACCGCCCGTCTAGAGCATGCGATGCGAGGTGGTAACTCTTTCAGCAACCACTTGAAGAAACAGATGTTTCTTCTTTCCTTTGCCTCTCTGTCTCAGTAAATCAAGAGGGGGATAATTTATATTGGTTTGACCATGTGTTTAGTGGGTGAGGAATCTGTTTATATTGCGGTAAGGATTATACGGAGTTTGAAATTCTTCCATTTCAGAAAAAAGGGAATAATGCGTCAAACCATGCCTGATTTTGAAACTGAACCATCAGCAGAAATTTCAAACATGAGTTATTAGGAAATCAAGTCAATCAGGAAATTATTTGTGCATCCTTTTCTTGATTTTGGAATCTTATAATTTTTTTTTCGTGTTGCAATTTTTTTTTTTTTTTTTTTTTTTTTTGCCTCTTTACCTTGGTTATCGAATCTTATAATTTTTTCATATATAATTTTTTTTTCATGTTTTAAGGTTGTGTAGATAATTTTCATTGATAATATTGTATGTTTTTGTGTTCCTATGAATGAATAATTGTGTTTCAAAGTAAATTCAAAAGTTTCATTATTTATCAGAAAAAAATGTCGTAGGTGCGCGCTGGTTTCACTGCGAAACCACCACCCACAGTGGGGTGTAATCCACTATAAATTTTTTAAAGGTATTTTTATTCCCCTTAGACCCTATGCATGCAAATTAATTACATCCTTTTTAAAAATTCAGAAAATTTAAATTTGCGCGCGTTAAAGGGATATACCTATAAATGTAAAGATATTTCACCAACACAAAAACATTTGGTTCAATTCATTGACCATATTATTTAAAATACACGCTGACATTTTTAAGTAATTACTTATGTTAGTGTTTGAGATATGTTAATGGTGGGTAATTTGTATGTAAATTGAAATTGAAGTGGAAGACAAATTTTAGTTGAAAAATTTGTTTTGCTTCAAATTCCACTGGATGATAGGTGAGACCTTCCGTAAAAAAGATCAACTGTTTTGGAAAAAAGAAAGTGTGAGCTACAAGAAATAACAATATAAAAAACTAGCGAATGTGGTCAATAACCAGGGTTTTAAATGTTGTCAGATACTTAGAAACAGTTTCACCAACAAAAATTTACCTTTCCCACTCATATCACTATTAACTTACATCTCATGCAACAATGAATTCGCTCAGGATCAAGAACGTAAGTATCCATATCCTTGTTTCATTTGCATATTTCCAACTTAGGCGTTCATTCCAGCGCCATCTGTCGGCTATTTTGAAAAGTTTTTTTTTCTTATCGTAAGTTCAGCTATTTTAACGTACCGTTGTAAAGCAACACTAGGGCTATTTTGGGACGTATTTAGCCGTATTGAACCGCTTTCAGATGACGAAGACGACACCTGAGCTGTCACCCCCCTCTCCACACCACACCAGTGGTAGGACTTTTGGCCCCGACGGATTTAATGTACACCAGACCCGCTTATACACCGGTTCTTTGGTGGAATAGGGGCTCAAACTTGCAACCCTCCGGTTCCGAATCCGAGACCTTATCACCAGGTACCCTCATCCCTTTTTCTTATCTTAAAACTCCATGACATTTCTATGTCTGAAGTCCCGAGTCATTGTATATCGACCGGTAAATCGATTGTTATTTCGGCAATTTTTACAGGTTTTATTATTTTTTTTTAAATTTTTACGGACGTTTTGCCTTGTATTTTACTCTACAAGTAGATTTCTCAATTAAAAATTTGAAATCAGATGCGGTTTTACTATCAAAAATTGATTATTTTTCAACAAATAGCTATGGTATTCTTAAAAGTTTATGGATTACTAGCTAGTACCCGACGTGTTGCAACCGATAATAAAAATAATATTAAGAGCAATCAAACAATCATTTGGCAATGCTTTATCGAAATAGGATAAACGGCATGATAGTAATTAAAGTACGAACAAATATATATGCTTTTTTATGTATTAGATTTGTGTAATTTTTTAGAATTGTAAAACTCGGTGTTCTTTCAGAATGGTAAAGAACGAAGTATTATTAGTATTTATTGTATCTCGGGGCTCCTTTCATATTCATTCAGAATTCTCAAACTTAATTTCAGAAAATATTATTAAAATATTTTCTTTTAAAATGGATGAAATATAGAAAACATATTCATAACACAGAATCGTTAATATAGCTGAAAAGATAATATTTGGAAAGGAAGATGGTGCAAAGTTATTTGCACTACAAAATTCTTGGTGATTATTGCAAGAAACCCTAAAATTCAATTAAAATTTAAAATCCCAGTATTGGTCTCCTCTAAACTTTCTCGCACAATTTATAATAATGTTGTTACTTCTTAGAATGACTTGCATGACATTTGTGTACTATAGTTAAAAAATATTAATCTTTCACTTGGATTTAACATTTCTACAGAATCCATTGTCTCCTCCACGAGTTATTTGGAGATGAATCCTTGGTCAATAAATGCTGTTGAAATTCGAATTTGTTTTTAAATTTTATTATATTTGTACCATTTTTGGTAAATAGATGTGGTTGAGATTAGATTGTTTTTTTATTAATTCTAGATAAGTGTACTATCCTTATAACCCTCCCGTAGGTGTAAGCAATAAACAGCCCAAGTTTCATCGTAATCGGATGAACGATTTAGGAAGGCATAAGAGACATATGGGCAAACATTCATCATTATTTATATAAATAAAGATAATAAATATCACCGTATCTTTATATAGTATTTTGAAATAATATATATGTTGCAAATGATCAATCGCGGGCCTTTCCTGTGATTTCAGCCTCCCGGGTTCGAGTCCCGAATCGGGTTGGTTTAGTTATATTAACGTCCCGTTTTAAAGTAACTCGAAGACTATTTTGGGATGGACCTCGTCATTTTAAACCACGGTCAGATGACAAGGACAACACCTGAACTGGCACCCCCTCTCCACACCAGGCCACACCAACGGGAGGACATTTGGCCTGACAGATTTAACGTGCAAGAGACACGATAGTACCTCGGTGGAATCGAGTCTCGAACCTGAAACCCTCCGGCTCCAAAGCCGAGACCTTACCACCAGGTCACCGCGGCCCTCAACACACCTCACAGATAGAACACATGAACATTTTTATTTATATAAATTGGCAAGAAATTCTAGAATTCGTTACATTTTCTATATCTTTTAAGTGTCATATGTGATAATCGTTTCGGTTTTGAAATGAAAATGATCTTTAAAAAAATAACTTATCATTACGATTGCAATTCAGATTTCAAAAGAAAAATAATACATATTCAGTGAAACAATTCTAGAAAAAGGCTTTTATGAATTTCACATCCGTAAAATAAAGAATTTCGAATGAAGATTGGCATCTAACGCGATATTCCTGGCATAAGTCAGAAAACAAATGAATTTATATTTTGTTAATTTGGCATATTTGTTTAACTATGATTGACACATGAAGTTTCAAAAACTGTTATTCGAAACCCGTAAATTACTGAAATCATCAGCATTTTTCGGAGGATTTTGTTGATTTTAATATCAGGACAAGAAAAATTGTTTACATTTTCCAGCACACAATTCAATAATAAGATTAAATTTTGGACTGATTCGTAATAAATTTGGAACTAAAGAAAATATGACAGATATTTTTATTTTCAATTCTTTGAATTCCAATAACCAATTATTTGCACAACAATTTGTTTTTTTTAGTTGTATAAGTGCTCTCAAACGTAATTAATTTCGCAAATAAAACAGCCCTTTAATATTAATACAATAAAAATAGAAATATTTCTTAATTTTATTATTTGTTATACTGAAAAAAACTGGATGAACTCAATTTAATTAGTTATTTGGAATGTTATTATTTTATGTCCAGCATATCCCTTTCTCTATCCTATTTCATGAATGGCGGAAAAATCCTTAAAAAGTAGGTAAAAAAGTTTATATATAAAGATATATACCACGTAACATATTATTTAGCAAGACCTGAACTAAAGCTGTCAAAAATGGAATTGTATGTATATTTTATACCATTTCCACAAGGCAAAATTTGGCATGAAAATTTTAATTAGTTTGTTTACTTTAGTTTAGATTAATTAACGTTCCTTTTTGAAGCAACACAAGGGCTATTTTGGAATGGACCTCGTCATTGGGAACTACTGTCGGATGACAAGGACGACCCCTGAGCTGGCCTCCCCTATCTCTCCACACCACACCAGCGGGAGGACGTTTGGCCAGACAGATTTAACGTGCAAAAGGCTTGAAGTTGTATCAGATACAAAAAAATTCCTTTTTATAATACATCATGAGGTCTAAACGCAAAGGAATGTCAATGTAAGGAAATGTTTTGACAGTGAAGTAAATAAGATAAAATAATATATTCATATGAAGGTGACTTTAAAATTAGGGGACACATTTCGAAGAGTAGAACAGCTCATCTAACAAACATTTATTCTATAAAGAAATATGTGAACAAATTTATATGTTGATTCATAAATAAAAAAAAGAGGATTGCAAGAAAAAAGTTGTTAATACAATACAGTATTATCGATACCTGATTTCGTTGAATTTTAATCCTCAAAGAATTATTTCGTATCGTTTACTTTAGTTATATTAACATCCATTTTGAAGCAACACTAGGCCTATTTTGGGACGGACCTCGTCATTTTGAACGGCTGTCAGATGACGAGGACGACACCTGCGCTGGCAACTCCCCATCCAAACTTCCGCACCACACCAAAGTGAAGCATTTGGCCTCGATAGATTTAACGTGCATCAGATCCACTTACAAGGCGTTTCTTCGATGGAATCGGGCCTCGAACTTGCAACCCTCCGGTTAGTTTAGTTTAGTTTAGTTATATCAACGTCCCATTTTGAAGCAACACGAGGGCTATTTTGGAACGGATCTCGTCATTTTGAACCACGGTCAGATGACTAGGACGGCCCTTGAGTTGGCCTCGCCCTCTCCAAACTTCCTCACCATGCCAGCGTGAGGACGCTTGGCCCCGGTTGATTTAACTGGCACTAGACCCGCTTACACGAGTGGTTCTTCAGTTTAATCGAATCTCCAACCTGCAACTCTTCGGTTGCAAAGCCTAGATTTTACCATATATATTATATATTGTATTCAAAGATTTTATTACCGGTTTTAAGGTATCCAAATACGTAAGAAACACTGATTGTCGGCCACTTTGACGAATTTTTTAAATTCTGGTTATTTTTTTTGTTTAGGCTTTTCTCTTCCCAAAACATTTTCTCTTTTTTAAAAAAAGAATGGCCTGACCTATACTCCAGGGTCACAATATTTTTCAACTAAAATTTGTCGTCAACTTCAATTTTTTCAAAACATTAATCTTCATAAAAATTCTCCACCTTTAACACAATATACCGAAAACCATTAGAGGTATTAACGTAAAAATTTCAGCATGTGTTTTATATGGTATAGGCAATGAAAAAGTTTTATTTATAGGCAATGAAAAAGTTTTATTGTGGGTGAAATCCTTTTTCATTTATTTATTTTTTTAGAAAAATTAAGTTGTGAAATTATGGAAAAAATGCATACATTTCTAGCCATGTATTCTTTGAATCGCATTTTTTTTCTTAAATTTTCGTTCATGTCATTCATCGTTATATTCTATAGCTTGCATACAAAGAAAAACAGGATGGCTTCATTACCATTTTGTGCAAAATATTAACCGTTTTGGTTACCTTTCATCAAAATTTGTAACAAATTTTCCCATTTCTCAAAATATATTAGATTTTCAAGTACTTTTTTTAGATAGTTTTTACAATTGACAATACATCTAAAATCCACAAATAGTTTCCTAAAAAATCCAATTTTTCAAATATTTTTCGTTTGAACATAGTCGGATACCTAAACTTAAATCTTTCAACTAATTTTATTATAAAAAATGTTAATTAAAAAAAGAATAAAAATAAAAATATACGATCACAAACTGCATATGATAACATTATTACTTTTCACAGTTCTTATTTGTCTTAATTCATTTAAATCATTCACAGGTTTAAAACCATCACGAGACTTCTCCATAGGTCTCTATCCCTCTCTTTATTTTATATTTTTTTCTGACTGGCAAATTAAGTTTTGGAGCTTAACCGATTATGAAATGAAAAAACCCATCATTTTTTTAAATGCGTAATCTGATACACTTGTGATGGTTTCAAACCGGTTAAAACTTGTTAATAAATTAAGAGAATTCACAATAATTCCGAGAAGGAATAATTTAAATTTGTTTGAGCTTATGATTTATTTCTCAAGAGCCAGATTTGGCTATACTGAATAAATTGGAAATCAAGTTGTAAATTTAGCTGCCGATAAATCACCAAACATAAGAAACTTTTGTATTATTTTTTGATAATCCTAAAATTGAAAATCGAAAGTCTCAAAAGCGATAAATCGCCAATTTGTTGCCTACGTATCTTGTGACGTCTTAAAACCTCAATCCAATATGACAGGCTTCCAGTAATAAATCGCCAGTTTGTTGCCTACGCATTTTCAGACTTCACAAACCTCAAACCAAAAAAATATGTTATCACTTAATAATGTCAATAAATTGTATAATTTATATAGTAATTATATAAATTATATGGTAAGTTAGCTCAATAATAACCTATCATCTCAGAAATTGTGTAGCATCGCACAGTAAAAGTTTCTGAAAATTTAATAATCGTTGCCATAAATCTAAATAAACGAAGTACTCAAAGGTCAATTAAGCTAAATTTAATCATCATTGCTTCATTCAGACTCCTTTCATTAAGACTCATTCATTAACTTTAAGTGAAAGCTAAGATTTATTGTAGCTAGAATTTTAAAACCATGTTGCCGACAGAAGTAATTTGTCTAGATTTACAAGACCGTTGCAACTCAGGTTATCGCATTTACTTATCTTATGACAACTTTCTAATGAGCCGCTGATGAAGTAATTGTTCTTTAATTATTTTTAAAGTGGTCTGAATTATTTAGAAATTATGAATCCAAAGTTTCTACTACGTCATTAGCAAGTGGTTCAAAAGGCAACCCTTTAATGCTGAAAACAACAATTAGGTTTGCATGCTATTTAGCGCTTTAACTTCTGAAGCCATTTGGCTCCTCCGGAATAATAGTCTGCCTTTATATGCATTTCTGCTTTTAATTTGGGTCCCGAAAGATTTAGTACACCCAGATTGTAACAAAATCGACGTTTGTTAATTCCCAATTTGAACGAATTTGGGTGCAATCGACTAATTAATTTATCTGAAATAAACGAATAATTTTAAATATGAAGCATCTGGCATATTTTTCTGATTATAACAAGATGGTAACATAACAAATTGCAGTAAATTTGTATCATGAATATTGTAACAATATTTGCATTTGAATGAATTTAGGCTCAATCAACTAAGTAATTTATCTAAAATTAACGAATAATTTTAAATATGAAGCATTTGGCAGATCTTTTGGATTATAACTAAATTGGAACATCCCAGAACAAATTGTAACATAACAAACTGTAGTAAATTTGTTTCATAACAGATTGTAACAAAATCAGCATTTGAACGAATTTAGGTTCTACCAACTAATTAATTTATCTGAAATAAACGAGTAATTTTAAATATGAAGCATTTCTAAGATTTTTTAAAATAGTGATTAATAACTAGCCGCCTTTGGCGACCAGATGACTAGCCTAAAGTAATGCATTCTAAAATTCTCTTTTAAATACTTGCGTACCTTGCTCTTTTTATAACTTATCAGTCAAATATATTTAAACCTCAAAATTCCATAGTCACCTAACTCATGTTACTATAGAAGCCTTACGATCATTTGTTCATTGTACTAAATATCTCTCTCATTTGCAATCAGCTGTTGTGGATTTATGTGGGAAATATCGCATTTAATACTTATCCCATAACATTACTCTATAATTTCATCACGTGCTAAGCATAACACTTTCATCGGATTAATTGCAATTAAATTGCACTTAATTTGCAATTTAATCATTCCATTTTAGTTTTGTCAAAGTACCTTCTTCTTGCATACAGCCGACCTCCCCACCACCACTGAAAGTAGCAGTATCGACAGGACGTCAAAGAATATTCAAAGCACTTCACACTCTTAACGTCCTCTTGCCGGCTAAATACTACATTCATTTTGTGAGAAATTAATTGTTCGAAAATACAGTTACAGTATTTTTGAAAAAAGGTAACTAAAATTAGAAACTTAATTTATAGGTTAAAACATTGTTATCAATGAAAAAATAGTCATTTGTAAGAAGATCTAAACATTTTTGTGCTGTAATATTTTTAGAAGTTGTCGCAAAGACGGTTAGCGTTAATTTATATTAATTAAAGCTTTCAAAAAATCCATCTAGGTATACCTTTTCATCCGCCAAATTAATATGTACATACCAAATGCGGTACCTCTAGATCATATTGTCTGGTGTGCAGTACCCTAACACAAACGCGAACATTCATTCATATACGGAAACACATATTCATTTGATTATCAGCCCTGGATTAATTCCTGGCACTGATTGGCCTAAAATTGATAACTTCTTTAAGATGATGGACGGAAAGATTTAAAAGGACAAGTTTTCATAACATTCCGATTTAATCATTCATTAAATCGGACAGTTTTAATGAATGATTTAAAAGATTTATTGATGAACCAAGTTTTATTTAAAGTAATAATAAAAATATTTTGTAAAACATGGCTCTCAGAGCAAATTATGAAGAAATCTAAAACTCATTATTTTTCAATGCACTGTTTAACTCAAGCTACATAAAATGACATTATTTACCTAATTCAGACCAAGCTAACAGTACTAAACAATATGTATGCCTATTTCTAATATTTTACAAATTGGTCATTGAGTCGGGGTTTGAATGCATATCCTGTCTAAATTCAGTCAGGTTTATCGTAAATAAAGATTTATTGAATTAATTATTTAGATGTTGTAAAAAATCATAGAAACGTTTGTTTTGCATTTACTTTTTAGAAACTATTTGTTTTATTTTATCCAGTCACTTGTTGAAAGTTATATCTTTTTAGATTTAATTTGCAATAATAGTTGATTTTTTTAAAAACTCGAGGTATCGATTTGATGGCAACACGCTAGTAAAACGAAATCTTTTTCCCCTTGACGTGCTCGAGCAGATTAAATTTTATTGTTTTGTCCGAAGCATATCGTTGAAAAATATAGTTAATTTTTTTTAAAAAAAAATTTCGTTTTAATTTATATGTTAAAACACTGATATCAATAGAAAGCTAACTTTTTAATTTTTGAATTGATACTAAATCGTGTTTGTGCGATAATATTTCAGAAGTTATTGCAGAAAAATATCGAAATTTCTTTTAATTTTTAATTAATTTAAATTTTAAATAATTAAAATTTTAATTAAGAATTTGAAAAAAGGGCTCTGAGGCGCACATTCTGAACATTCAAGGTATATGTGTGCCAAATTTGGTAGCTGTAGGTCCAAAGGTCAGGCCTGTAGAGCGCCAACACACACATACACACACACATTGAGACTTATTATAAGTATAGACTAACTGGTACCCAGCGCGTTGTTGCCTCTGAAAAAAACAATATTAAGAGGAATCAATCTACAAATTTACAATGTCTTATCAAATAGGATGAAAGGTATGACAGCATATAAAATGTGAACAAACAAATATTCATTTTTGTATATTGTTAATTGTTAAAGTTGATGTTCTTATGCATAATGTTATGTTGCGTCATCGCCACACTCAATCCTCTTCGAAATATTACGATTTATTTTTTATCTAAAATAGCTGATAAAAATCAACCTAAAACCTTCAGATGAACTACTTTATTTTCCAGAAAAGTGAAGCTTATATCTTTACTATATAACAAAAATCTGCTATTTCACAATGCTATTATTGTACTGAAGATTATAACATAAAGGGCACTTATTAGATCAGAACTTAATAGATGCGAACTTTTAATGCTATTATGGAGGCTGAGAGCAGATTGTGGGAAAATATGCTTATAAAATATGGGCAAGGCTGCATGGCGGCGTGCAAGCAGTTCTTATCAGAGGGAAATGTTCTACACTAAATCCCCGTATTCAAATCTCATAATTATCTCTTTTCTCATCTTAACTAGCAGTTTTAACTTCTTCTACTTAACAGAAAGGATGATAGAGAAAATTAAATTTTTTGACAGCACACATATTCAGCTATCTTACAGTCTGCAGGCGAGATTACTCTGAAACTTGCAATAAATACGGATATCTAATTACAATATCAACTTATCAAACCATTTGAAGGCTTTATTCAATATTTTAATGTATACACACACACACTATATATATATATATATACACTGATGGAAAAAAAATCCCAACAATAGGAAGGGGCTGTGCTAGGTAAACGAAATTTGGTAGGCGTGTTTATACATCTGAAAGATGACGTCGATTCAAATTTCGAGCTACGCGCGGAAGTGTGGCGCTAGTAGCGACACTATGAACATGCAAATGATGTTTGCTTTAAATAAGCGCTGTAAGGTTCGTGATCGCTATTTACAGTTGAGATTTGACGTAGTGAGTTAATGTTAATCAATAATGCCTCTAAGAAGACGAATAAACCATTATCAACAGCTCACTGAGTTTGAACGAGGTCGTGTTGTAGGGATACGAGAAGGTGGGTTTTCTTTCCATGATATTGCTAAAAGACTTGGCAGGAATGTATCCACTGTGCATGAGTATTGGCGGCAGTGGTCAAGGGAAGGTACTGACTAAAGAAGACCAGGTTCCGGGCGGCCACATGGTACTACTGAGAGGGAAGACCGTCGTATTCGGCGTATTGCTGTGGCGAGTCGTACTGCGTCTGCAGCTGAAATTCGAGCTGCAGTTGGCACCCCAGTGACACAACGAATTGTTACATATCGGTTACTTCAAGGACAGCTCCGAGCCAGACGCCCTGTACAGTGCATTCCATTGACTCCAAACCACTGCCGTTTGCGACGTGAGTGATGTAAAGCTAGAGCTCATTGGAGGACGGAGTGGAGATCTGTTGTGTTTTCTGATGAAAGCCGGTTCTGCCTTGGTCGCAGTGATAGCCGTTTGTTAATTAGAAGGAGGTAAGATGAACGCCTGCTAGTGAACTGTCTGCGGCCTATACACACAGGGCCTACTCCTGGAGGTATGGTTTGGGGAGCAATTTCGTTTGACACCAGGAGCACTCTCGTGGTTATCCCACGCACCCTGACTGCAAAATTTGTACGTCAGTCTAGTGATACAACCTGTTGTGCTGCCATTCATGAAGAGCATTCAAGGGGGTGTTTTCCAACAGGATAACGCTCGCCCTCATACCGCTGTTGTAACCCAACATGCTCTACAGAGTGTCGACATGTTGCCTTGGCCTGCTAGATCACCAGATCTTTCTCTAATCGAGCACATATGAGACATCATTGGATGACAACTCCAGCGTTATCCACAACCAGCATTAACCGTCCCTGCATTGACCGATAGAGTGCAACAGCCATGGAACTCTATCCCAAAAACTGATATCCGACAAATGTACGACTCAATGCATCCACATTTGCATGCTTGCATTCAAATTTCTGGAGGTTACACCGGTTACTAATGTACCAACATTTCACTTTTGAAACAGCTCTTCTCGGAAATGGCTCTACCTGTGATCTTGAAACTTTACTCAATTAAATATGTTACCTAGACAAATGTATTCCTAAAATTTCATTACTATACAATAAATTTTTCTTGGTGTTGGGATTTTTTTTCCATCAGTTTATATATATATATATACAAACACACATATATACGCGCGTGTGTGTGTGTGTGTGTGTGTGTGTGTGTGTTTAGTTATATTAAAGTCCCGTTTAAAGCAATACGAGGGCTATTTAGGGACGGACCTCGTAATTTTGAACCACGGTAAGATGACGAGGACGACACCTGAACTGGCACCCCCATCTCCACACCACGCCACACCAGCGGGAGGACATTTGGTCTAACAGATTTAACGTGCAACAGACCCCCTCACACGACGGTTCTTCGGTGGAATCGAGTCTCGAACCTGAAACCCTCCGGTTCCGAAGTAGAGACTTTACCACCGGGCCACCGCGGCACCTCATATATATAGGTACACACACACACACATATATATCTATATATATATATATATATACACACACACACACATATATATATACACACACACATATATATATATATATACACACACACACACACACATATATATATACACACATACACACACACATATATATATACACACACACATATATATATATACACACACACACATATATATATATATATACACACACACACTTATATATACACACACATATATATACATACACACACATATATATATACGCACACACCCACCCACCCAACCACAACACACACACACACACACACACACCCAACCACAACACACACACACACACACACACACACACATATATACATATATATATATATATACACGTATGTACATACACACTTATATACACACAGACATATATATATATATACACACTCACGAACACATATATTTATATACACACATACATATATATAAATACACATACATACATACATATACACACATACATATACACACATACATACATATACACACATACATACATACATACATACACACACACATACATACATACATACACAAACACATACATACATACATAAATACACTCATACATATATAGATACATACATACACAAACACATACATACACAAACAAATACACATATACATACAATCACAAACACACACACACATATATATACATACACACATACATATATAACATACACATACATACATACACACATACATATATACATAGATACACACACATGCAAACATATATATATATATATATACATACATACACACACATACATACACATACACACACACATATACTTACAAACTCACACACAAACATATATACATACATACACACATATATACGTACATACTCGCACACACACATATATACATACATACTCACACACGCACATATATACATACATACTTACACATAGATATATACATACATACTTACACACAGATATATACATACATACACACACATATACATACACACACACACACAGAAACACATATACATACACACACACAGACACACCTATACATACACACAAACACACATATTTACACACATATACATATACACACACTTACATACACATACATACACATATACATACATACACACATATACATACACACATATACATACACACATATATATATACACGTATGTATATACATACACACAGACATATATATATATACACACTCACACACATGTATATATATATATATACATGCATACATATATATATATACATACACATACACACATACATATATACATACATACATGCATACATATGTATACATACACACATACATATATACATACATACATGCATACATATATATATATACACACGCATACATACATGTATACATATATATATATATATACACACACATGCATACATGCATATACCGGGTGGCCAGAAATAAAACACCCCTACTCTGACCTCCCT
>JAPMOQ010045474.1:47089-60178 GCA_026543055.1 Argiope trifasciata
ACTGTTTATCTCTTTGAAGTCGTGATGTCCCAGTGGTAAAGTTTGGGCGAACCTTGGTCCCCAAAACTTGACGACAAACGTGGCAATTATTTGGTGTACTTAGCAACGAATTTGAAAAATTTGGTGACAAATGGATAATACTCGAAACTTCGATAATTTTGTTGACCAGTCCATTTGGTACCGAGATATATTTGATCTAAAAGCTCCTAGCCTCGCCTCCCTATAGCAAGAAAAGGCCTGTGGCGATAGTATTGACTAGAGTTGTGCCAATGAGGAGGTTGAATAGCGCCAAGGATCGAACTCACGTGCTTCCGGATTGCAACCGCATAACATATCCCCCATCCAAAAGTGATCACCAATGTTTAGTGGCTGTTACAGGCATATTAAGATATATCCACAATACTCCCCTACGAGTGAGTCTTCTGAGAAACGAACAATTTTTATAGCGCCAAGCATTATGGCGGGCTGGAGCTAGTTGTTGCGTCAAGTGAGTCTGATGACTTTTGGTGGCGCCAAGCGTTTTGGTGAGCGAAGAGAGTGTTCATTGTCTGATGTCACTACTGTGGAGGAGAATTTTGTGGTGTCGCGCCAATGGGGATGTTCAATTCCGCCAAGTATAGAACTCGAAACCTTCCGATTCAGAAACGCTTTACATATCCCCTATACAAAAGTGATCACCAATGTTTAGTGATTGTTACTGGCTTATTAAGATGTCACTACAGGCCTCTACTCTAAAGCTGTGTGTAGCCGTGAATTGAGTCATGGTGGATACAGTTGCAATACTGAGTCGGCAGTCAAAGTGAGAAGAGACAGAGGAGTGTTCCAGCCGTCTAGAAAGACCATAGTGAGACGCTCCGTTTATCCGCTCTCTTGAACTCCTAGGGGCACCTCGAAATGAGGATGAGATGCTTCAGGCATGCTGGTTGGATCTCGCCAATCCAATGGATACAATAATAGGTGAGAGCACTGGTACCTCATATCGCTGAAGGGGCTTACTCCCTACGGGGAGGGTTGCACCGTGGCTGGTCATGGCCCTGAGGATTCTACCACAGTTCCAGCCAGTGTTGTTGTATTTTCGATCCGGTCATTCAGTTCTACATGGTGTATCCGTGTGCCTTAGAGGTCGGAGGTCAGTTGTATGACTTATCCCCTGTCCTACTGAATCCTTTTTGTCTGCTTAGTGTGCTGTTAACGCTGTTACTACTTGTATGCTACTGTAGTTGCCGTGTGCTGTTGCGTTTTTCTCCTTGTATGTAAATATTTCTCGGCCTTGTGCTGCCCTGTCTTCGGGTCGCGGTGGCCTGGTGGTAAGGTCTCGGCTTTGGAACCGGAGGGTTTCAGGTTTGAGACTCCATTCCAAAGAAGAACTGTCGTTTAAGGGGGTCTCTTGCACGTGGAATCTGTCAGGCCAAACGTCCTCCCGCTGGTGTTGCGTCGTATGTAGAGGAGGTTGCCACTACAGGTGTCGTCCTCGTCATCTGACCGTGGTTCAAAAGACGAGGTCAGTCCCAAAATAGCACTCGTGTTGCTTTAAAACGAGACGTTAATATAACTAAACTAAACTAAGCTGTCTGTCTTTGTGTATATAATCGACATCATTGTTTTTCTATTAAGGACTGCTGATTGCGGTCATCGCACACCATACAGTCACTGCACAAGCGATGCCAGCAAATAAATAAATTTCCTCACATTCTTTTGCGTAGAAAGCATAGCCTGTTTAAATTCGTAGATTTATTGCGTTAAAGATAATTTAACTTCCAAAAGAATTCTTTACACTTTTACTATTATCTCGCAAGCGTATTTGCTTATCATTAATGGTTTAAACCTAAAAGAAATAAGAAAGGACAATGGTTAATACTAATAGTAAAAGCGACGAGTGCAAGTGATTGAGATAAGAGTTTCGTTTTTTTTCTTCTTATTAGTCTTTGATTTATCTGTATGAATAGATATAATCAAAACACATAAATAATCAGAAGGTTAAATTTTCTTTGTATGAATTAAGTTTTCAGAATGAATTTCTCATCTGTCAGTTTTTTTAATATGTTCGAGCAATTTTAAAAATAGTTTAGAAAATTTTGAAGAAAATAGTTTATATAAATTCTTTAAGAGTTGTAAGTCACCGTAAATTCTTAACAAATGACTGGCATATGAATCTGCTGTGTATTATAATATGATATACATATGAATAGTATTTCTTGAATTAAGATTTTAAAATGGAAAAATTACACCCTCTAATTTATCGTATCATTTTAATTTCTTGTAAAGGTTTCCTTAATTAAATTTTATAAAAACAATACATAAAGGATGCTGATTAAAATTTAAATGATAGAAAACAGTATCATTATTTCCTATGGCACTTGCCATAGACAAACCCACTGTTATGAAGACAGCGATTTAAGCCGATAGGGTGCGTCTCTTGTTTCAGTAGCGCCAACTAGGGCCGGGAGTAAGATTTTGCTACTAACGCATCACTCATTCGCTTGCACATCTTTTAACAGGAGGGCACATTCACAAATTGCACAGATGGGCCAGAGGAAAAACAGTCAAGTCCGAATCGGGACACATTTTCTAGCAAATATAAACTACTAAGAACTGTCAATTATACGGAAAAATTAACTAAATGTTTGCATGGATTATAATTTTTCAAATATTAGATTTAACATTATAATTAAAACGTATAAATGTATATGCATTTCTTCCAATCAACAGCAGGTTTTCAATTAATAAACTGTAAATCCTTTTCCTCCATTCATGATTTCTATTCGGCATGAAGACTATTTCTAAGTTTGTTTATAATGACGTCATAACCCCGTCACAGAGTGGGCGGCTACGCGAACCAATGATATTGCACGAATTTACCCGATACATGAAATAGGGTAGGGAACAGGAATGAGCTGTCCGGATAATGTTAAAAGCGAAGGATGATAATTCCAGTACCTATAAGTAGCAGCAGCTAACAAACAAAATATGCTTATTTTATCTACGCAGAGCTGAGACAGAGACATAAAATGAATGTGAGGAAGAATTTTACATCAGGGTCCTGCAAAATCGATTCGAATTGCCGTGAGCATTCAAATGCAGTAATTCAAGCATGGCTGAACATTAAGAGGTCTTTGAAAATAAAATAAAAGCATAAATTTGAGTGTCTGAATCTGATTCAGATGACAAGCGATACCAGATAATTCTGGTGTCCTGATGATGAATACTTTGGATTGCGTCGGGTTCAGATTTTTAACAGGCATGGTCACATAAAGGTTATTCTCACATAAAGGTTATTTTTATGTAGTGAAAATTTCAAATCACAGTATTTAGACATCGATGTCTAAAAATATCAATTTAACAGATATATATTAAATTCTCGTTTAATAGCCAAGCTACTATATTGATATGAAATTCGTCATTTTCAACTATCAACAGATGACGAGGAATACACTTGGGCCAGCTTATACCAGCTAAAACTTTAATGACATTTGTGTGATTTCAAGATGATGGGTGTGGTTTGGAAGTTTAGAGGGGCGGGATTGCCAGCTCAGGTGTCGTCCTCGTCCCCTGACAGAGGTTCAAAATGACGAGGCCCGTCCCGAAATAGGCGTAGTGTTGTTTCAAAATGAGAAGTTAATATAACTAAACTTCAGGATGAAGAAGATTAAATATTCGATATTGTATTAAAATGAATCAAGCCTATATATAAATAGTGAATGTTTTATAGTATAAGTTTTGTGCTCTCTAATTCCGATGTTGAGATCTTTTCATATGATTTTCAATCTCTGAAATTTTTACGCCAGCCAATATTAAGAGCAAGAAAACTGTTTGAAGAAAAGCGAAATAATAATATTCGCTGAAGTATAAAATTTCGTACTGGATACAACTAGCTAAATTTTCTTTAATAGTATTCATAGATATACTCAGTTCACCCGGATTAATTTTTAACATTTTATCTTTTAGTGGCATATTTTTCAATAACACATAGGACTTGCAACGACTCCTGATCTTCAAGTTTGAGTTTTAGGCTCGAAGGATCTGGAATCAAGTATAGAATCTAACCCCCTCCCCCGAAGAAAAAAAATCTAATGCAAGAGGGTGTGATGTACATTGATTATGTCCTCAAATATCCTGTGGAGGCCATGGGGGCCTGGTGGTAATATCTCGGCTTCGGAACCAGAGGGTTTCAGGTTCGAGTCCTGGTTCCCCTGAAGAACCACCGTGAAAGCGGGTCTGGAGCACGTGAAATCGTTTGGGGCCAATTGTCCTCAGGTTTCACCCTCATCATCTGACCATGGTTCAAAAGGACGAGGACCGTCCCATAACAGAGTTCCTAGTGTTGCTTCGAAACTGGACGTTAATATAACTAAACTAAACAAACATCATGTTTTCAATATTATATGGAAACTTCTGATAGTGTTCTTTAGGTATATTTCGGGTCATTTATATACATATTCACGAGGAACGTTCAAAAACAATATCGCTGTATTTTCAGAAATGTCTTTGGATGTTACTGAGTTTAATTTTGTTTAAATTTGTCAATGTTCCTTTTTAAGGCAAAATTAGGGTTGTTTTGGGATGGATCTCGCAATTTTGAACCATGGTTAAATGACGAGGATGACTCTTTATCTGGTACTCCCTTTCCCAACTTTCACTTTAGTTTAGTTTAGTTCAATTATATTAACATTCCGTTGTAAAGCAACGTAAGGGCTATTTTGGGTCGAGCCTCATCGTTTTGAACCTAGGGTCAGAGGACGAGGGCAACACCTGAGCTGGCACTCCCCTCTCCACACCACACCAGCGTGAAGACGTTTGGCCTGTCAGATTTAGCGTGCAGGAGATCCTCTCACTCGACGGTTCTTCGGTAGAATCGGGTCTCGAACCAGAAGCCTTCCGGTTCCGAAGACGAGACCTTACCACCAGGCCACCACGGTCTTCAAACTTTCACATTGCTTCAGTGGGAGAACTTAAAATAAAAAAATAAAAACCACTCACCCTTATGCAAAATGACCGTTAGATAATTTTTTTCTTTTTATTATTTTGAATGTATAGGTAAAATTTATAATTTATCCTTAAATTATATTATACATTTCTCTTTAAACTAATTTTCTTATAGATATAAAATATAGAAGTTTTTTAACACTTTGAGCTACAACCGTTTTTAAAAAATTATTTGAACCCGATTACCCTTTCTTCTAATAACTTCTATTGCCACTATGCTATTGTAAAGATTGCTTTATATAAATAATCTTTGGAAGAAGACAACAGTGTTTTAGTTTAATCATAAACGTGGGTTCACACGAAGCTAACTATTGTGCGCAATCGTTGCCTCTCTACTGTTGTCCCGGCATTGTCTTCTTGTGAACAGTTGAGACAACGACGTTGGGTTAAAAGACAGCGTTTGCCCCGACGGGACAATCATTTGCTATTATACTGTTCTAGTCACGTGATTTTCCGGAAGTAGGCGTGATCTTCTATTGCGCGCAATAGTTAGCCTCGTGTGAACCCACCTTTAGATATCAGCATAATGGGATCTCAATTTGCAATTCTTCCATTAAACTGGATAATTTCATTTAGAGCCTGCGTAGAAACCTGAATTCTATGCATATCTTACATTGTTTCTCCTTACTATTTTACAGCGAATGTATTTATCTTTGAGAAGGATACAAGATATTTTACCAAGACAAATAACAAAGCATGTAATATCTATCATTCTGATTACAAAATGGGTAAGTGATTATTTGTTCCTTATGTAAATCCTGGCGATAATATTTATACTTTAATTCCCCTTTTATCTGTTGAAAATTGTAATAATTTTGTCTCGGGGAAAATATGCCTTCGAAAATTCATTTGCATCGTAAGTATTTTAAGGTATTTACGCAATAATATTTTAAGCTGAAAGTCTTTTTGTTAAGTCTCAGTATTTCAGTAATGTTTATTTTCTGTTTAATTATATAGGTTTGAATATCTTCAGATCATATATATCCATTTTATAACATAAAAAAAGAGACTGTGTTGAACACGATTCAAACAATGAGCATTTTTAATGGTATGTTGGTTTTTACAACAATTTTTATTGATGCTAATTTCCATTGACCAAATTTAATTGTATGACATAGCAAACTATGTTTAAACATCATTTTAGGTATTGTGTAAATAATAAAAATCGCATTCACATTGACCATTTCCATTGATTGAAAAGAAGTTTTGTCTTTATACCATTAGATATTTCATTAAAACTTTTTTTTGGTCAAAAGTGATGCCATAGAATCGAAGGAAATTATTTTTGAACTACCAAAATGGACTACTATTTGCTTTGAACTACAAAATAATATTTTAATAAGCTGAAGGCTTTATTGTACTCGAGATATTTTTCATTCAAGCATTTATCATTTCCTACTATGTTGTATTCATATGCATTTTGTCATTTGTCTATCTTCCCCATTCATTGCTGTGTACTTCTTAAAATAAAATCCACCTACATCTATACCAAACCAGAAAGTGGGAAAACAAAATGGGGAAAACCAAACCAGATCATCTATACCAACACATGAACATGAGTCTAGAAACGGACGTGTGGTGTTAAATGTTAAATAATATTGGATTAAATTCAATCATACAGGTATTTAAAAATGTTAGTAAACTGAAAGCTAATTATTTTGCGTCACTTGATACCAAAGTTAAATATAAAGCACTTTTAACATGCGTTTTCGACCCCGAGAGAAGAAATGCAATATTCTTTGTAGAAAACCACACACTTAAATAAATTTAACATCTAGCTGCAATTTAGGAATCGATGCAAAGTTTCAGTAAGTTTTAAATACTTAAAATATAAGATTTAGTTTTTAACAAGACTGAAAATTTAAAATGTACTGACTTGATGTAAAATGCAATTCTGATGGATTACATTTAGTTTTTAATATAAACTTATTATTCCAAGAAAAGAACACATGCCTTTTGATGTAATTTTATTCGCATGAAAAGCACATTTAGGACGCCAAGAAATGAGATTTTCGACTCGTTTTCAAAGTATTAAGATTTGTATCTTTTGATACTATAAACTGTGCATACAAATTGTAAATTAGATCTTTCTTTGATTTTGACATTTCCGTCCATATAAGATTTGTGAGAGAACCAAGATATCTAAGCATCGATGTTTTTCCCTTTTCAGTTATTTACCCTAATTTAAATATCAGATTATGTAATTCGATGCATAAGTTTTACGCTTTATGATTTAACTTATTAGGATATAACGTTTGATTTTTTTTAATAACACTCGGATTAAAGAAATCAGTTTTCGTAACGAACTGGCTACAAATGGAGAATATGGAAATTATAAATTGCCGTAAGCATCTATTTCTCTCCTGTGATATTTCTAACTCTAGAATTATTTTTATTATTTTTGCAATACGTAAAATATTTAAGCATTTCTTGCTATGTCATGCAATTAAATAATGGATATTTAATGATAAATTAGTTTTTGTTCGTTGAAAAAATTTTTAAAAAAGGTTCGAAGAATTTTTACAAAATTTAAGGAATTTAGATAATTTGAAAAAAAATAATGTCTGATAAACGAACTTTAGTTTTAGGTAATTTATTTGAAATTAAATTTTGTAAAAATTATCCAAGAAGATTATATCTTCATTAATTTAAAAAAGTTTTAAAATTAAATTAAAAGGAAAATTAAAATTAATTTTAAATTAAATTAAATTAAGGAATAAGGATTTTTAAATTAAATTAAGGAATTAAATACAAATTACACGTTTACTGATACCAAATTTAAAAATTATTTTTCAATGTTCAACATAAATTTAAAAGAAAGCAAGGAAGTTTGGAGAAGGGATAAGTTAAATTTCATCCTTTCTGCCTGACTAATTTGATAAGAAATTAAGTCTTCTACTGATAAAGTTTTGAAATTTCGTTTTTATTGAATAATCATCAAAGAATAACGCTATTTCACAGAATTTTGGATTACAAAGTGTCTAGTGCAAGAAAAAATATTAAATCTTCTAATTTAATGAATTTATTTTAATGTATATAGAAATTTGATGATTGATTTTAACAAGGCAGTTAGAAAGGGATTTATATATATATTTTTTTGAATTTGATCAATTGAGTTTTGAAATATTCATTAAA
Organism: Argiope trifasciata; assembly: GCA_026543055.1. Classification (NCBI taxonomy): domain Eukaryota; kingdom Metazoa; phylum Arthropoda; class Arachnida; order Araneae; family Araneidae; genus Argiope; species Argiope trifasciata. The sequence goes on from JAPMOQ010045474.1 coordinate 55,208, forward strand.
TCGGAATAGAGGAAAAATTTATATACTTGGATGCGTTTTTTTTTAAAGATAGACTATTTTAAGATATTCACTTGAGAATAATTCTTTCAATTACAGATCACCAAAAAAAATCACAATTTGCTAGACAAATTGGAGAAAAATGAGTAGTTTTATGTAATGAATTCATAATTTATTAATGGCGCTTGTTACTCAAGCGATTACATAATTACTATCAACTATAATGTAAAATTCTAAATTTATTTAAAAATTTTTATCGAGGCAGATCAGCGCAACCATTTCAATTTTACAGACTTTAAATTTACGAAATAATTGTTCCTCATTATACTAAACAGCTATTTTGTCATATCTTTGAATTTTTATTCAAATTGTTTAAAATAACATTAAATACATTAATTTTTAAAAAGCCGTTATCCAATTTCGTTAAAAGTATTCTCGTGAAACTCATGGGACAATAATACCTTTGATTATTAGTTTTATTTTAATTAACGCTTCCGAATCTAATTGGAAGGTTTCGCGCTTTCATTTACGAATTGTTTTTATTTTGTAAACTGTCATAATAATATTATTATATAAATGGGCTCTAAGTACTATTACTCTAGTCCTAATCTTTGAAATCAATTTAAAAAAGAATTCGTTCAGGACGCAATCAGGTCGGTTCTTTTAGATATTAGTTTTTATCAAAGTATCCAAAAACGGTATGCGTAATTTAATGAAGAGATGGAAGATATTTTATTGTTAGGATGGATTCTGTATCATTTAAATATAATATGAAAGAGGTAATAATGGCTGTTAAGTAGATTATTTTACTGGGTTTTTGTCACAAGATTGATTCAATTTCAAAAGATGAATTCTTAGTGATTGGTTCAGTCTGACATTATCTTTAATAAATTCCATTTTGGTTCATAATTGAAACATCAAACGTTATTTCTAATAAATGGAGTAAGTTAAAATATGGAAGACGAAGGACTTCTTTTGAATTGAAATTTCTACGTATGATTTTGATAAAGTATAAATATTTCATCATGCATTACTGAGCACAGTTAGTGATAATAGCATTCGACTTTGTGTATGATTGAATGAAATTTTTAAAATTTCGTTATTCTTCCGTTATAAACTTTTTTTTACTTTTCTCTTTATCCTGTAGAATTTTCATGTTATATTACAAGAACTTTTTAAAGTTGTAACAGATTATATAAGACGATATTTTTTTGTACTTTTTAGCTGCAGCAATCGTTTGAAGAATATTATTAAAGGCAAGAGCAGACTTCTACAGCATTTTGGCTAAACGGGACTTCAAGACTGACGCTTAAAATTTTGTGGGTTGGAAAGTTTCCATATTGTTTGCGGTGAGAGTTAAAAAGGAAAATCCCGTGATGCCATGTCCTTAATGCCTGCTTGACCGAAGGGAAGTTTTTCATTTCATTTACTTTTAAACAAGATCCTATATTTTTGCAGCTATGATTGCTTAGAACCGTGTTTATCGAATATTACAAGAATGTTTCAATCGGAATTGTCTTGGGAATGATTTTATAATATATTCTAAAATTCAAACAAATCATGAGAGTTTAACATTAAACGCTCTGACGTGTTAGATACATTGGATATGCTTTCAGTAAGCTGTCATTTGACAGCTTATGATAGATTTAGTGTTTAAAAAAAGATAATGATAATGATTCTTTGAAACGAAAAGTACCAAGATATTTTAAAATTATATAAGAATTTCTGTTATAAAATCGACAGGATTCAATTGAAATAATTTCGGTAAAATCTTCTAAATTGTTAGAGTTAACTCTACTGGAGTTGAAAATTCCAATATTTCTCATGAACCTTTAAATTAAAGATAATTTTTTAATTGTTAAACAAACAGCTGCAGTCAGTTCTAACAGTACTTCTTTTTAAATATTTTTATTTCAAATATTTTGATGTTTGCTGATTCGCTTATTTGATACTTTTATTTGAGGGAAGATTAGATGATGGTTCGATTATTCGGGCTTCTCAACCAACCACTATTAACAATGAAGGGTCATCCTAAGATTTTTTTTGTTTGAGATTTAAGAGCTTTTTCATTGCTCGGGTGTTTATATATTATAGCAAAATTCAGTTTCCGAAAGCCTATATTAAACAACCCCATGAATACACATTTAAAGAAGCTTTACCCTATTTCTACTTATGTTGAGTTCTAAAATTCTTTTAGTTTAAGCATAGTTAAAATGCATTGCACTTGCGTAAAATGCATGTATACGATACCAGAGTATTAGAAATAGAGATAAATCTTAAATTGCATTTTAAAAACCCACCTCTAAACTTAGAAACGTGTTGCTATTGCTGATTTGAACTATTTCATTCGCTCGTATTCCATTTTAAATAGTTAAGTTTATTATTATTACATGACAAATAATTTGTACAAATTACGTTTGGGGTTATATAAAATTAAATGGTATGGAGTGTGATATATTTTCTAATCACTTGCTCTGACTATTTATAGTAAATGTAAGAAGCAAAGCTCGAGAGCCGACACTAATTTTTGAATATTTTGGAAAAATGCTGTAATATAACGATAACGATGAGGATAAGTCACACATCAAAGGGAAAGATGTTTTGAATATTCTTGGAATGTAATTAAGTTTAATTTTTATTTATATAATTAAACATGAAGGTTTGAATGTCTCTTAAACGCTGCCGCACAGCTCATCCGATTGAAATAAAACTTTGAAACCTTATACTTGCACTTGTGGGAGGGTTATAGGCATAGTAATATTATGTAACTTATATGAAAATTATTTTTTGATCTATTTACCGCATCTATTAGCCAAAGATTATTGTCAAATTAACTCGCAAAGATATACAACTGTTTTTTCACAAAACTGGTTGCATGCTGGATGCTTTGAGTCGGACAGTCAAGAAATTAGTTTCTTCTGAAGATGCAGTGACAAAAAAAATTATTGCCTACCCTAAAGCTCTCGAATAATAAAATAAAATAAAAAAGAATAGAATAAAAATTGTTATACTTCTCATTTAAATACCATTCAACTTCAATGAATGTATTCATTTCGATATTATTTCGAATTAAATAAGAGTTATTTCAAATTTCAAGCGATATTTCCAAAATGATTTCTTCTGAGGCAGCAACGCCCCGGGTAGCAGCTAATTCTTGATAAAAGGAATTTTAAATTCCAAATTGTTAGAAATTAGTCAATAATTAAAAAAAATCATTTTGTTGAACGTCGTGTGGTTTGCAATACATCAAACATGTTGAAATTGTATTTGACAGCAATTTCAAAGGCACCGACTTCTTTTATGGACAACTGATTGATTTATCAGTACTTTACAAGAATTTATGTAGGATTTCCTATATGCATTAAAAATGTAACTAAATAGATTTTTTTCTTTCAAATAAGTACTTCAAATATGATTTCATATAACTAGAATTTAGATCTTAGAGATTTTATATTGAGCCCGATCTCAAAAATTAGATAATCAATGGCTTCACAGTATATTATTTGCTTTCTAGATTATTCAATTTTAAAAGGATGATTCCATACTTTGAATTATTAGTCTATGGTAGCTAGATACAGAATAATGAGTATATATTTTTGAAAATTTGAAAACATTCGTAATGTTTAGCAAATTTCAAGAAGCTTTTGAACAGCATTTCGTATTTTGCTCGTTTTCAGATATTAACACATAGTTTTAATATCTGAAACACATTCAGATATTAAAACTTAAATATTTATCTGAAAGTCCTTCAAATAAAATATGTATTTCATAAATTCTAGCTTCAGAGAAATTTGATTTGTTCCCAGAATCGGCCAATATTTGGGAAAAGTTCGAAAGCGGTACTTTTTATTTTTAATTAAGCGTATCAAATTTACTTGTAGCGTAATTTCCTTTTTTGACAGAAATGATAATTTGTTGTTTTAATAACTCGGCCAATATTGCTAAACGTTTGAAGCTGAAGTAAAGTTAATTTTACACTTGAAAGCTTATCTTGGAAAATTTTAAATCAATATGCAATTTACGAGTATAATTGCCTTAAATAACTTTTTAACTAAAATAAACATGTGTCAAAAAATTGAATTGTTCTCAAATATTTTTAAAACAAATAAATCAATATAAGTATGGAACTCGGATGTTTCGCCAAATTAATCGCATTGGATATTTTCCAAATTGAAGCAAAATGGACCTATAAAGATGAATTTTCTGGCAATTATTTCTTTTTAGCCTGTCTTATTTTCCAAATTTAATATTCCTAAACAATTATTGTTATATTTATGAATTATATTAATGAAATTAGTTTTGAATTATTAAATAATTGTGCTATTTTTAGAGACCATGCATTAGTTATAATAGGCACATACTTTTAGGAAGAATATGTCGATAAAATATATTAATGGATACTAAAGATATTTAATTTATTAAAATCCACCATCAGTTGCGATGCTTGATTAATCATTCGCTTTTCCTGAAGGGAAATTTTCTTATTATATTGAAACAGGATTTTTTCGAAAGAAGTGAACATTTTATAAAGCAATCGCATCTCAAACATAATAGGATCAAGGTATTGAATCCAAGAATTCCCATCGACAAAAAAATACACGTCAGGTTAAAATGTTCATGATCTACTTTAAAAAAATATCACCTCAGCACTTTGTTGAGCTTATTTAAAATATCATTATAAATGCAGTTATAAAATGGTCGTTTAAAGCGCTCATTTTAAAAAATTGTTACTCCCTCGAAATACTTTAGCACATACAAAGAAATGTCAATATTTCGCTGAATCATAAGAAAGAAAATGCTGGAATGATCCGAAATTAAAGCAATACTAAGCAAAAAAACTGACTTGCTTCATTTGAGAAGAAATACTTTAATATGCTGAAATAACATTTCTTTGTTTAAACTCTGCTTAACTTAATTTTCTTAAGTGGCTGCGTAAATAAAATATTTGCAAATATTACAGGCTAAAAAAATCCG